>APFE031519953.1:7373-126370 GCA_000404065.3 Pinus taeda | reverse complement strand
TTTTATTTTTTTGCAATTTGACTAATTCAAAACATTACAACATCTCTACCATATCTGATCAGAAAGCTCTTCTAGGCACAAAAATGTTTTAATTAATAATTATAAAAAACAATTAACCATATTTATGACATTAAGATATATTTATAATTTAAACTTAATAAAAACAATTATTTTTTCCCATAAATTATAAAATTATTTAAAATATTGAATAGTGTTTAACACATTTATCTACTTATTCAAATATATTTCACTTTTCGTAGGCCAAATTTTCTATTTACCTAACATATATAACCTTTTTATTATTAATGTATTTTTAATTTTTTTTTTTTTTAGGTTTATGGATTTTGGAAATTGGTGAGTCTATTTATATCTTAAAGGGATGTTTGGAATATTTATCAATGCACGACCATACCAACCACACACCATGATCTCATGCACGACAACTATAACCATGTTAATTTATTCATAATGATGTATAAACATTGACATGCATAACAAGTGCATAACTGACATACACTAACGATGACCACATCCAACAACAAAACCATCAAATCTCACATGGCGACATAACAACAACCATGATCTCCACCATGCATAGACAACAAGCACATAAATAAAAAAACATCAATAACACATATGTAATCGACATGTATGCATGAACAACATATTCTGACCATCTAGTCCAAGGGGTGAACCATGCTTTCATACCACTCTGTAACACCCTCCTCCCACATTTACCTAAGCTAACCAGTCCAATAGGGTAAACATGTGATGAGAGGCTACTATGATGTGATCCAACTCCCCATGTATATTTAAGGAAGTGGAACCAAAAAAATAAACCCAATCTGACTTTACTCAAGCACTATAGACCCTTCAGGAGACAACCACTTCTTCCAAGTGCCTAACCCCTGAGACAACTTGTCTTTCTGCTAACCTAGACCCCCAATCGCTCCCATGAAAAGCCATGCATGTAAATGAGACCCTCTAATCGCTCCCACAACAATGCATGTTAGTGACTATGGCCTTTTTCCAGTAGTTTTGTGCCAATGACCCTAGATTTTGTGCCACTTTTTCAAGACCACGACTCAGGCCACTGCCCAAAACTTCATGAAACTTAAAGAAATATTAAATAAACATGAATTAAAGATACTAATTCAAAAATTAGTACAAGGGCTTGAATAGACCCCTACTATCCATGACAAGAATTTCATCAAACATATCACAAATATGAAATCTACAAGTCATAACAATAGCATAGGGGTCTCATACTTATCTGAGATTCGTTTAGAAGGATTGATGACTTATCGCAATAGATGCATTATCATATAATTAAGGCATATATTCATTCACATCTCATGTACTAATCAAATCATGATGAGATCCATAACCAAAGTCTGTCATAAACCATTCTTATAATGAACATATAACTATTTAGAAATCTAGGGCATGAAGGTTAGGTGATTTCTCATTGATGATAACTACTTGTGAATTCTTTTTACTTCTTTAAATTAGGTTCTTCTTTGACTTAGATTATTATAGTGTTATTTTTAATCAAACAAAAACCAAACCATAAACAATAATGAGACAAGAGACACAAGATGTAGGCAATCATCCATGGCCAAAACCTCTCCAACTTGAGAGAAAAACCCAAACGAATTCTCCTTCTTATAGAAAATTTAATTGATGAATACCAAGACCAAGACCCTTGATCTATCAACCTCTCCAAGACCAAGTCACAAGACCCTCCTTCACCGCTTTTTGTTCTTTCCCAATTCAATAATAGCCAATCTGACTTCTAGCACTATAAATTTCAGCTACTCCAACATTTCAGCCTTCTACCACAGTCCCACAGTTCAAGGTCTTACTCTACTTCTATAATTCGCACCTGTGAGGTCGATTTGAGGTCATTTGGAGACCCTTTCGTTCTTCGCTTGACTTGGAAACTCCTGCTTGAGGATTTAGCTAGCAATAATGATGATTGGTGGCTTACTTAATGGCTTCTCTAAGGACTATTATAACCCTACTACAAAAACCCTAATTTTTGCCACACGTGTGAAGAGAAATTACCCAAAATAGTGCTAAACCTTTTTGATCCTCTTACCTTCCACTTCGCTAGTTATAATATTTCTCTCCTTGTTATTCTCACACTCCTTCTCTTTCCTCAGATGCTTGACCAAATTTATTGTATGTGAAGCTAAGAGCACTCCATATATAGTGGTCTCTCCATGTGTTATAGGTCGACTTGATGTTGTGCCTAGGCCGACATGCTCTTCTCAAATCATCTCTATTCCATTTTGTAGGTTGACTTCAAGGAGAGCTTGTGACATGGCCTTGCAGGGTTAATGACTCAAACAATTTCTTTTTTTACAATGTATAATATGCCCAAATCGGTTTCAATCTTTGACAGTGACTCATTATAGCTTATGACATAATGACCAACCCTAAAGGCCCACAATGGGAGCCTTAGCTATAAATTAAAATTCCTTGAGCATGAAACCCATGAATCAAGCATTACAAAATAGTTTAATTTTATTCTTTACATCAATTACATAAAATCATGATTACACATGTCATTATGAAGACCAATCCTAGTTACATATTTCAACACTCCCTGTTAACTAGGGAGGTATTCATAATCCATACAAGGACTTGGACATTCTCAATATGAAGAATTCTCATAAGAAGAGTTGGATTGGTAACCCATCTGTATAACATCATATTATCTAACATTGTCACATAGCAAGGCCTTAACTAACCACTTTCTCTCTCCACAAGATCAAGGACGATTGTTGACGAAACCAATGATTTATAGACACTTTCATAATTGTCTCTCTCAGACTTACCCTAATCGAGTTCTCAAAGTGTGTTCCATCAGGACTATTCTTATCTTGGATTCCCAATCCTCAAGGAATATTGGTCCTCTACGACTACTCTTATCTTGGATGACCTAAATCATCCTTAAAGAGAATCAAATGCCATATGTTTACACAATCCTCCATTCTGTCTTCCAAGGTGAAGACAAGAATGGTGTGTCTATCTTTCTCCATGGCCTTCACTAAGACTTATGGTTGTTAGTCTTAGTCTAGTGCATCACACATGAATGAGAGAGCCATATCTATCACTCCCACTTAACCAGGGATGACCAATCCATTCCATAAAAGGAATGTACCCAAGCTCCCTCAAAATCAGGGACTTGTCTAAGCTCCCTCTTGACTAGGGACTTGCTTCTAGCAATTCTTTAGGTGGAGATCATGGGACAACCAACTACTTGCAGAAGTCCTTCCTTTGATTTCATGAATTTCTTCTTTGTCATAGAGTCTACATCTTTCATGACTTCTTCATAGGGAATAAACCATCCATCACTTTCATCCATGAGTTAGTCATGTCATTATTACTTTCATTGGAAAGTGATCCATTTGTTCATATCTGGTCTTCCTTAATGCCATGTTGCCTTCTTCATGCCATGTTTCCTTAAGGATGTTTCATCCTGCTACATGGGCATAAGTTTTGAAAGAAATCCACAACTTTTCCTTGGCAACCCTACATAATCCCATCCAAATATTATTTAAAAAAAAAGAAATGAATATTAAAACTATCTTCGTGATGGTCTTTCATCATCACATCTTCATGTGAGCATCAACATCCTGCATATATATTGGCATTTCTCCAAAAGATATATAATGTGAAGGGTCTCTTTCTTTTTCATACTTCATCAAGGTCTTCGTATCTTTCATGGAGATATCATAGTCAAATATTTTAGTCCTTGGATATTGGTATCTTTCTCCACAGTTTCATATTCCATGATCTCTTTCTTTCTTCACACATTTCCTTTCCAGGAACTTATAATTAGAGTTCCTACAAATATTGTCAACCACCTCATATTTCATATGAGGACATATTATGTTGATTTCATCTAGGAAATCTTTGATCCATGCCTTCCTACATCCTTTCAAAGGAAGAGATCCTTCCTTTTGATCATGTTCTCGAGATAGAGCATTTATCCATGTTACCTGCAATTATATGATATGATTCTATTGTATCAAATACAAGCATACATACTTCATTATCCTTTTAGGTCATATAGACTTCCTTCAACAACTTCCTTGATTAGAATAGCTTCAATTCCTTGACCCGCTTCACTTCTTTGAACATCATACCATCATTCCATGAATCCCATATAGGTTGGAATTCTCGGCAGGACATTTTCTTCTTCTAGAAGGTGAACCTTCCAATGGAGGATATTGATCATCTTCATCCTGCAAATGCTCCTTTTGAATGATGTATGATAAGCTCTATGCTAGATGACTTTACTTTTCCCATAAGTTCTACTTATGCTCCTAATGAGGTTAGCAAGAGCTACATTTTTCTATACATGACAACCATAGAAGTCTATTTCAACTATATTTCATGCTTCTTTATGATGATGTCATGATACCTTTCTTTCAATAATATGCTTATATGATGCCATCTCCTAAAATGATGCATAATATCATGCTTCTAATGATTCCTACCATGATAGTTTTATTTTACAACATGAGCTTGAAAATAACTTAGGTGAGGAAGACCTATCTTAACAATAGTAAATACCTTTTACTCCCTCCATGTTGAATTTCTTCTTTTCATCTTCTTCCACTTCTTCAATGATGTGGGATCCTTCCCTTAATCATTTGTTTCTTTACTTCTTGAGCTTAGGAAAATCTCTCTTGAAGTGCCCATATCCTTGACATCCATAGCATTGGATCTGTGAAATATTGATCTTCTTTTTCTGAGGACCAACCTTACCAAATATCCCTTTTCTTCTTGACATGAAAACAAATGTTTGACCCTGCTCATCTGATCTTGTATCAATTTTTTCCTTCAACTTGTTTTCTTCAATCTTGCATAGTGACCACAAATTATTGAATGGGATAACTTTCTCTTGTTCATAGGCCTTTGATACAAGGTTTCCCTATTCACTAGTTAGAGTATTTAGAACAATGGTAATTGTTTCTTTATCGGATATCATCTCTCCTAGATATTGAAGTTGATTCCTTACTAGAGATGGTTTTGTGAGACATATAGATATCCCTTCATCCTTTGATACTTTCAATTTACATAGATCAGATCTTATTGATATGATTTTTCCTAGCATTCTTTTATAGAATAGTTCTAGTATCTTATCATATATCCCTTTTTATGTCTCCAACTATACTATATAGGGGATGAGGGAATCCTTGATGGACTATATAAGAATCCTCTGAGCCCTTAGATCCTTTTTGATATATTTAGATAGTGATTTCCCTTCAGATGGTTTGGAGACTTTTCCATTGAAATGATCAATAAATTCATTTTCCTTGAGGATTAAGTATATCCTTGTTTTCATGCAAGGAAGTTTGATGACCCAACCAACTTATTTTTCTTCTTACAAATGAAATCATTTTACTAAATTTAATTATAGAAATAGAGATACATACCTGTCAAAATACGATGATCTCTTCAATTTCATCCCTTGGTTGATGATTATTAATGACTTCTTGATGATATATCGATATTTCTTGGATGATATTCTTCAAGGATAAGGATTTTGCTTTGAGATGGAATCATTTGCTTCAAAGAGAGGGAGATTTCCTTGATATCTTTGATGATGACAATGCCCTTGATCTATCTACCCTTGGATGAGTAGTCTTCAATATGCTTCAAATCAAAGTCATCACTTTCTTGAGTAGAGATAGGGTCTTTGAGGTCCTTTTCTTTGATGATGACTTGAGCGAGGATCCCAAGGCTTCTTCTAGTGAAGACTTCTTCTTCGATCTAGGGTTCTGACACTTCCTTGTAGATCTTGACTTTAATATGCTTTTAGAATGAGATCATTTGTTAGATTTTCTTTGATGCCCTTCTAGAGATCCAATCCATGAATTCTTGAGTATCTCTTGATGAGATTCCCTTACTTGATTTGTTACCTTAGCTCTGATTCCATGGTAAGAAATCTAGGGCATGAATATTAGGTAATTTGTCTTTGATGATAACTTCCTGTGAATTCCTTTTACATGTTTAAATTAGGTTCTTCTTTGACTTATATTATTATAGTTTTCTTTTTCATCAAACAAATACCAAACCATAAGCAATAATGAGACAACTGACACAAGATGTAGGTGATCAGCCAGGGCCAAAACCTCTACAACTTGAGAGGAAAAACTAAACAAATTATCCTTCTTACAGAAAATTCAATTGAAGAATACCAAGACCAAGACCCTTGACCTATCAACCTCTCCAAAACCAAGTCACAACACCCTTCTTCACTACTTTTTCTTCTTGCCCAAGTCAACAATAGTCAATCTAACTTCTAGCACTATAGATTTTGTCTACTCTAACATTTTGACCTTCTACCATAGTCCTACAATTCTCGGTCTTATTGTACTTCTGCAATTTGCATGTGTGAGCTTGATTTGAGGTAGTTTGGAGAGCCTTTATTTCTTTTCTTGACTTGGAGACTTCTCCTTGAGGCTTCAGCTAGCAATAATGATGATTGGTGGATTCCTTAATGGATTCTCTAGGGATTTTTATAACCCTATGACAGAAGCCCTAATTTTTCCCACACGTGTGAAGAGAAATTACCCAAATAAATGCTAAACCTTTTCACTCCTCTTGCCTTCCACTTTACTGGTTATGAGAATTCTCTCCTTGTGATTCTCTCACTCCTTCGTTTGCTTTAGATGCTTGACTGAATTCTATCCTAAGTGAAGCTGAGCTTACTCTATATATAGCAGTCTGTCCATGTGATATAGGGTAAATTGATCTTGTGCCTAGCAAACATGTTCTTTTGGAACCATCTTTATTCCCTTTTGTAGGTCAACCTCAAGGAGAGATTGTGACGTGTTCTTGGAGGGTTAATGAATCAAATAATTTCTCTTTTTACAATGTATAATATGCACAAATGGGTCTTCAATCTTTGAAATTGACTCATTAGACTTGATGACATGATGACCAAGTCTAAAGGCTCACAATGGGAGCCTTAAATATAAAATAAAATTCCTTGAGCATGAAACCCATGACTCGAGCATTATAAAATAATTTTATTTTCTTCTTTATGTTGATTACATAAAACCATGATTACACATGTCATTATGAAGACCGAACCTAGTTACATATCTCAACAATAACTAACAAAAATAACAAGGATATAAAAGACATAATACCACATATGAACAAGTACATTTACACATGAAATACCAAAGGAGAAAGAGTTACTATTAATGAATTCTTAAGCAAACCAAGCCAAGGAATTCCACAAACCACTCGACCATAGATTGGCTGAACCAAATATTTCTTTGAACTAATCACCCTCATCCAAGAATGAGAGTGGGAATCGTAACAAGACCAACCAGGGCTTCCACATGCCTTACTGTATATCCCACCAAGGGATTCCTAGGCATGAAACACTCATCAATACAACCATGATTTACTGCAACCTCATTAGATCACTAGGCATATACAAGCATGGATGCCTCCAAATCTCTCCACCTAAACCATGAGGAATTTGTCTGTCTCAACCTCTCAGATTTATTGTGTATCCTACCATTATCGATCAAGGGATTCCTACACCTACGATGTCACCAACCTTAGGGATTTACCTTATATCCCACCATTATCAGTCAAGGGATTCCTAGGCCCAATCAAGGGTATTGACAATCAGACTTTACCATATATCCCATCCCAAGATTCCTAGGCCTTGTGATTAATCTTGATACCACCCCACTCAACTTCAAATCCATCTGACAATCTATGTCAACCAAAATAAGAGAACCCTATCACACCATGACTATCTAGAAATGGTAAGGCAAGGCTAAAGACCACTTCCATATTTGGCAAAACCCATGCTAATGACAACAGGAGAACCAAAAACAAACATTCATGTACCATGCATGCCAAAAATAGAAAGGAAATCATACATGCAACTCGATACCTGCAAGTAATCCCATTGCAGCCACTTGATCCTGTTCTTCCTTACTTGATCTTTTTCTTCCTCTTGCTTTCTTATCCTTCCTTTGCTTTCTTTCCTCCAATTCTAGAGTGCTCCAAGGATGCTCTAGGTGTCAAGGAGTATGAGAGAGAGAGAGAGTAGAGAGAGAGAGAGCTCCAAATCTGAAACTGACAAAAGGTTGTGAAGTGATCTTCAGAAGCCTTTAATGAGGCCTCTATTCCTTCAATTTTCCATTATTTTCCTTTATTTTCCTCCTCACATGCAACCCGTAACCTTTCACCTTCCTTTTCTCCTATTTCCCATATTTTCATAAATAAAATGTCAATTATTGCCTCTTGCCTTTCCAAAGCCTTTTCCATTTCCTTTGCCAATTTCTTTAGCTAAATAAACAAAATGAACATCCACACTAGGATGTTTTTCCCAACATTTAGCTTGGAATAAGTGTCCCATGAACTTCATTATTATTTTTCCTTACATGGTTTTTTTACTAGGGTTGTTATAGTTTCTCTGTCACAAAACTGAATATTCCTCAAATCTATTGGGACCCTACACTAGGCCACCTTACTCTGTGTTGGTCTCCAGTGAGGACAAGGTCCTCAGTGGTAGTGGTCTTGGAATTTGAGTATCTTTTTCTATATCATCTTTTTAGTCTACAACATAATCTCATAGTGCGACCCTCCTTGAGCAGAGGGAAGAAAGCATGGGGAGGCCATGGCTAGAGTCAGGTTTGTGGATAGGGGTGTAGTGGACGTAAGGCCCAACCATGGCCGACCAAGGGTTGGGGTCATTGAAATAAAAAAAAATTAATTAATTAGGTTTCCCAGACATATTAGGCCAATACACAACCTAATATTCATTAGTTAATATCAGGGTGGGAGACTGAATCAAAGTAGTAGGATGAGAACAAAAAGTTGGAGATGGATGAATGGTAGGATCTTGTCCCAGACTTGGGCCATTCCATAGGCCAGTACACCAAGTTTCATCAAACAGTTTATCTATACTGGATGGTGAAAAAAATTGTGGCAAAATGTTTGTCTACCTCTATTGTAGGAACATCTAAGCCAAAAATAAATTTTCAGGAAATCCACAGGGAATTTCAACTTATCCAATGTCAGATTCAACAGCAAAATGCTTGCCTCAACTGCATAGAGAAACATACAACCTTCCTTCCTCAGACTAAACTATCGGGGTCTAGTGCTAAAGACCTGATATACATAAACTCGTATGATGAGTATAAGTCTAATCAACATAGTTTGGTTTCTTAAATTTTGATATGCATCAATGACTCATTCGTAGGCTTTGTTGTTTTGTTATAGATATATAGTTAATAGGAGATTAAAAGATAATCAAGTTTATATAGCTTTGTTAGACATTCTCAGACTCTTTAGATTTTGGATGGCATATAATGTGGCCATATGGCCAACATACCTAGTTTCTCAGTTGGCAGGTTGAGGCTATCTAATCATGTTTTATATTGATGTAAAACTTGCCTGTTTTTTAAATGGAATAGAAAGGAACTGCCAAGCATACAAAAAAAAATGAGGATTAAATTTATTTTCCTTAATAAATGATAATTTTGTTTAATATTATCATCCACTTTTTATGTAAATATTTCAATTATTCTTTCACTAAAGTTATTAATATTTTATTAAACAATACATTTCTAATGTCCCTTGGTGACCTTGTAAATATTGACTTACTACAATTAAAAGGACTTCATTTTACTTATATATATAAATATATATAATATATATAATATAATATATATACACACACACACACACACATTTTATTTGCCTAATGTTTAATATGCATGGCCCATGAAGAGAATCATATCGAGAAGAAATAATAGAGAAGTTCACATCCCAAGTAGTTGGATAGTTATGGGTAATGTGGTTACCTACACAAGCTCCTCCTTGTGAACAAAAACATCCAAAATAAATCCAAGAGGGTATGAAGAACCTCAGGGAAAAGGAGAGGAAAGAAAAAAAGACAGTAGAAGTCTGAGAAGACATTGTCGTCAAGGGAATCTAGAGTTGATTGGCTAGTGGGGTCCATCTGAAGTTTGGATGCTCAAATTTTAAACCCTTGGCTAAGTCTATTTGGGATCAGTTTCCCTTAGGGAAAACATTTTTGTATAATTTATTATTTTGAAACTACTCTCTATGTGAACCAAGCTCAAGGGTTAATGCAATATTAAAGACTAATCTCATTGGTTGAGTGGAGAATTGCATTCCTAATTACTTTTTATGCTCCCTTGGAATAAGTAAAAAAGAGATAAGTATAAGATATATTAACTTATGTTTCATTTATGTTTTAGAACTATGACCATATTTGATGAGGTATTGGTATGATTCTGGAAAGTTAAGTACATTATGTTACAAAATGAATAATAGTGTTTTAAATGGAAGACTCGGTAGGAAGGGGAAACTCAAAAAAACTTAACATTTGACTTAACAAACCAACAAAAATAAAGAGTCACACACTTTGGTTAGAGTTGGGTTAGTTTCCAGCCTAGTTGATGAAAATCAAAAGCTAGAAAAACAAACCCACTTGCTTAAAGTCGAGACTAAAAAAAAAAGAAATAGGAAAATATGATGATCATCTATTCTTCATTAATGTTGTTTTCTTCTGTATAAATAGTGGAAATTCTAGACAGTGAGTTGGGAAGATTTTGGGTTAGATTCCAGGTCAAGACAATATGTTGGCAACCAGGGTAGTTAGATCCTTAACTTCATAGAATTAGGGAAATTGAAACTATAGATTAATGGAATATGATTGCAATGAAAGAAAAATTGTATTGTATATCAGTTAACAAGAGAATGGGACTTGTGTCCTTGTTTTTTAATTATGTAATATCGGCAATTATCAAGAAGCCATGATAAATAATAATAAGTCTAATAAATAATATTATAGCCAAGTAAAAAATAACTTAGTCATCAACAAAAAATAATGGCAAAAAAATGCTTTCACTTCTTTGTCAATGAAGCATAACCAACAACCATATAAATACCATGTACGCAGAGAAACCAGTAAACACAGAGAACAAATCCATCTAATATTTTTAGTAGACAAACATGATGCTAAGTAGGAACTTTCATTATGCATGCACTGATATAACCATAAAACAAATAGATTGTTTTTGCAAACTGATCAAAAAATCCCTCTCGATCGGTAAGGCCAAATTCCATAAAGCACCGGCAAAACTATCGCAGTGCCAAGAAAAATATTGAGTGCATACAGAGGAAAGATATATAAAGCTAGAACATATTATGAACACTCAAAGGTATCTAGGAAACAATACAGTTCTGGGATATTCTAGATCACATGAGTCTTCTATGAGAAATATGAACTTCAGGTCCGCAGGATTTGAGGAACCTCAGAGCTATGCATAGGTGCTTCAAGAAAGAATCAACAAATATAAAAAGGTAGCAAGAAAGAGAGCAACCCATCACTACAAGAATTCCAACTTATCAAAGGAATCATACCAAAGGAGAATGGATCAATCAACAAGACAACATATGTACCTCGATGTACAAACTCATGAACTTTCCAACTTCAGGTACTCTAATTTATTTTATGGTCATTATTATAAATGTCATATATTCAAACATAAAGCTACTGATTATAGAAGAGTAAAAGTTGAAATAGATGAAAATTTTGGATACAATAAGTATCATAATTTTAGATCTCAAACTCTCGTCCCATAAATAAAAATCCCTTCTCTCCCCTAATGGATGATGTTAAATGCTTCAAATGTAATAATTTTTGGCACAATGCAAGTGAATGCAAAATCAAATTTGAGTATTCATCCAAATCCCAAAATTCTTAGTAGCGAGCCTTTCCAAAGGATAAGAGGAATTGGAAATGTAAGTATGGAAATAACATAGAATGTGGACTTGCTCTGTTAGCATATAATCAAGAAAATATATGGCATGTGGATAGTGGCTATTCCAAACATATGAATGGGGATAAAAGTAAATTCCTCTCTCTAAAAGAAAAGGATAGGGGGAACAAAGCACGTTCGATAATAATTCTCTAGTAAAACTTAAGGGTAAGGGCATAGTCAATGTTGATGAAAATACTAAAGACCAAAATGCACGTATGTAGAGGGTCTAAAGCACAACTTCCTTAGTGTAAGCCAGATGTATGATAAGGGCTATAATGTGGCCTTTCAATCCAAAGGCTATGAAAATGAAGAGAATGGAAAGCTGGTGGGAAAATAAATCAGAACTCACAATAATGTATATGTGTTTGATGACTCCAAAGTAGGTTGCTACTTGAGCAAGACAAATAAAACCTAACTAGGAGACTTGGTCATATGAATTTTGACAGTCTAATAAAAGTTAGCAAGATAGGAGCCACAAGAGGATTGCCAACACTATCAAGGCCTGATAATTCAATCTGCATGTTTTTTTCAATTTGGTAAGCAAGCCAAGACTCATTTCAAGACAAAGGAATTGCCATCATTTAACCCTCTATAGCTAATTCACGCTAGTATTTGTGGCCCAACTAGGACAAAAATCCCAAGTGAAGAAAATTATTTTATGTTTCTTATTGATGATTTTATGAGAGCCACATGGATCATGGTCTTAAAAGAAAAATCAAAAGCTCTTAAACATTTTAAGGGATTTAAAGCTCAAGTAGAAAATGACAAAGATCTAAAGGTCAAATGCTTGAGATCAGATAGAGGGGAATAATACACTTCAAGATATTTTGAATAATGCTATGAATAGCATGTGATAAGGACGCAATATTACGTGGCTAGAACTCCACAACAAAATGGAGTAGTAGAGAGAATGAACAAAACAATTCAAGAGATGGCTAGAGCTATGATGGATGAAGCAGATTTACCTCACACCTTTTGGGGAGAAACAACACAAGCAACAATGTATCTACCAAACAAAACACAATTTAGGCCTAATAGTGATAAGACTCCCTACAAGTTATGGAAGGGGAGACCTGCATCAGTGAAACACTACAAGGTGTTTGGGAGAATTTTTTTTATCAAAATAAATTATAAAAATCCTAGAAAGTTTGACTCTCATGCTTATGAGTTTATATTTCTCGGTTACTCATCCAAAAGTAAAGGATACAAATGCTACAACAAAAGGATAAAGAGAGTTGAGGACTACATTGATATAATAGTGGATGAAATAATACCACAATCCAAGTCTTCCAAAGAAAACATGTACTCAAATGGAGAAGAAATTTTAGCCATTAGATTCTTGGATCAAGAAGGAATAGAGGAAAATGATGAAGATGAAGAAATGAGTACAATGCCAAGGTCCAAAACTACCTTAAGGTATAAAAAAGTGTGGAAAATCCTATGAGGAGTTGTAATTGTTGAACTATTAATATTTAATATTATAGATTTATTTGGAAAAAAAACTAATTCTTGTTAGTGTTGTCATGATATCCCAATTCTTAACTATTAATATTCATGATGTATAAAATTAAAAAATAAATTTTAGTTTTTAATTTTCTTTAATAGAGGCTTCCAAGTATTACTAAGATTTAGATCGTCATCCCTATTCGTGGTGTTATCCTTTTTCTATTTCTATGGCTTGTTTAACTCTTATTTTTAAATAATGTTCTTGTTTTTCGATAAGTTTGGCATTTTCCATGTAGATGTAATGAGAAGAGGAGCATGCATGTTCTTCCAAGGTAGATTTTGATGTTCTATCCAAAACGAAGAAATAGAAAAAGGATAAACACTATGAATATGGATGACAGTCTAGAGCTTAGTAATACTTGGAAGCCTCTATTTAAGAATATTAAAAACTAAAATTTAATTATTAATTTTATACATTATGAATATTAATAGTAAAAAATTGGGATATCATGTCGACACTAATAAGAATTATTTTTTTCCCAATAAATCTATAGCATTAAATATTAATAGCTAGATAATTACAACTCCTCATTGTGAATTGCAATCCCCCAAAGATGGACTCACTTTGAAGTCCAAAACGTTGGGTTAAAAGATCCTCAAAGGACCCTTTTATTAAAAATTTACCTGTATGGAATCATTATTTCAAATCCCTCAAGGTATGTACATAAACAACTTCCAGAGATCCAAATTATTTGTGATCAAAAACTTGGGGTTCAAACTAAGAGGAGATTCCTTAGCAACCCAAGCTGTGCAAACCTTGCCTTAATATCTCAAATTGAGCCCAAGATGATCTAGATGGATATTGGTGACCACCCGCCTATTCCATGTATACCTCTAGTTGGTTTCATTTGTTTCCTTGTTTATTTCATCATTTACTATTTTTAGCATGTTTTCGTGTTTTTAACTTCCAGAGTAGTTTTGACCCCATAAATGGCATTTTTTTGAGGTCCGCATCAAGTTTACCTGCCACAGGCCAACCATAACTCATGTATTACTCGAAGAGACTTTTCCAGAAAATTATTGTATGCGGAAAACATATATAATATGACGAAATTACAACCTTGGGAAGTTGGCTACCCAACTAACCCTAACGAGACCCACAAACTCTTGGTGTTACATCTCCTAGGGTTAGGGTTTTGGTTATTTAGGGTTTTTCCTTGTTGTTAAATAATAAGTAGGCCCTTGAACCTCATTGTAACATAGTTAAGAGGCATGTAGCCACCACATATCTTATCAGAGATAAGCTACCATCACCCGAGATAGTTTATTTCCATTCTATTTGTAAGCACATTTCAATATTCTGATATTAATGAAATGAAGTGTTATTTCTACTACATCTATGTATTTATGGTTATATCTATAATTTGTTGCATTCCTAGATAATTTCAGATCAGTGGTATCAGAGCGATTTTCTCTTTTTCTATTTTTCTTTGCATGTCCCCAAAAAGGTTAGGGTATAATGAGTTAGGGCTCGATCTCGTTGAAACTTTGCAAGACTAGCCTCGCAAACCCTAACAGCCTCCCATGGCGGAAGAAAAGAAATATGAGGTTGCAATATATCCTATCAAAATATTGTTTGAGGAAGCCCTTGAGTGATAGAGGAATGCGATGATGGATAACTTTGCTCAAATCCTTCGATGCCTACCCACAGGTGACACATCTTCATCCAGCAACCACTCTCGAGGCGCAACTCCTTTTAAGGTAAAGTTAACTATGATATTCCCATATTTAAGGGCCAGATACATGTAGATGCTATAGATAAATGGTTGAATTTTCTAGAAGGATATTTTTCAGTTTATGAATTTTCCAATTAGGAAAATATTACTCTTTCACTTCTCAAAGTGTTATAGATCTGATCCAAAAATATAAGATAATAAAAATAAGCCCAATAATAACAAGATCGAAATAGATAGAAATGATTCACTTTATTGATCAAACCCTTAAGGTAGGGTAACACTATACATTCACTCCTTAAGAAATGAGAACACTCCACAAACCATATGCATGTTCATACAATAATCCTTGACTATCCTTCATGTGGACTCTCTAGCCTCTATATAGGCCTCATACATACAATACCATGGATCATTACCATGGTTCCCTCATACCATCAACTAATACCATGGGCCCATTACATTATTACTAACTACTTGTGGTCCCTTACATGAAATGGGTTAACCACCTTATTTATTACTATGACCCATCACATTATTACATAATTACCTTGGTACCTCCCTTGGTACCCCATATTATCCCCCCTAGGTATATAACATTCCACCCCCTAAGCATGTTTCATCCCCGAAACATGAGAAGAACACACATAATAAGATCTAATCAAAAGAGTAGTCCACTGGTACCATGCATGTGCATCTAGCCATCCAAGAGAAAGGTGAACCCTCGGTCTCGCTGGTGCCTCGCTCGCTTGAGATGGAAGTTGATTGTGGTAGCTCTTCTGTGTAGATGTGTAGTAGGTGGATCTTCTCTCCTCTCTATTTGTCCTGTGGGGGTTGTTGTCCGTGTGGCTAATTGGTTTCCATCTTGATGGTTGTCTTGCGGGGTGATGTGGATGATGATATGCTGAAGTTTTAACCCACGGTGTCTTTTTCTTTAATTCACCCCTTACTGGAGCCTGACTATTATGTTGTGGTGTCTTATCATCCAATATTACTTAAACCACTGAGCCCTCCTCTGATGTATCAACACCTGTAACCTTTTTTGCTTCAGCCTCTATTTGTGTTTGATTGTCTATCATCGCTGGCTCATCATCTAATATGTCAGACCCTGGAACATCTTCTGCTTCAGCCTCCTTGGACTCTACCTGTTTATTAATGGAAATATCCTGTAATGTAATTTTCTTCTTTTTATACCAGAGCTTCAGGAATTTCTTCTATACATTAATATTGATAGTACCCACCGATTCCATCCAAGGGTATCCCAAAACAACATCTATGTTATCCATATCTGAAGCATAAAAATCACTGTGCAACACATACTTATCCATAGAAATCTTCAAATCCTTGTACACTTGAACATTCTCATCATCAACTTGTATTTTCAATGTGTTTTGTTGCAACTTGCAATTTTTTTGCCAAATTAACATTGATGAAATTATGCTTGCAACTAGGATTTATAGAAACAATGATCTTCTCTTTCTGAATCAATCCATGAACCTGCAATAAGGAGATGCCAGCAGAAAATAACCCTTTTGGTTCCTTGGTTTCCTTCTTTTTTCTAGCACAAGACCATTTGTCCATAAAAAGTTTTTCAAATTCTTCATCCGACAAGTTGTCCAACTGTTTGATTCCTAGTGAGTTCCACCATCTGTTAGCCTCCTCTTGCAAATTAAACCATACTATAGCCTTCCAAAATACCCCATATTTGAACTTTATTATTTCTATGAATTTTTCAATAGTAGGACCATTATCTTTTCCTGTAAAACATAGAGTCACCATGAAGAGGGTTTTAAAAAAATTCAATTACTGGGAGAAAATTTGAAATTGTCACAGTTCCGTTAATATTGCTCAGAATCCCTATTATGACCTGTTTTCAGAAATGGAACAATCATTCTGCATCTACCCATGTGATAGAAATCTTGATCCAGACACTAGAATTTTAGATCTGTGCTACCACACTCCTGCCGTCACCAAAATTGCAGCAAAAATAGCTGATTTTAAATCAGCGATATCTCCCTCATCTGGACTCCGATTCGATCGAATTTTTTTTGAAATCGGGTATGTTTTCACATAGAATCTAGATCTACAATTAGATTTTTCATATCTTGTACTAGGACGTCTAGATCTGCGCCGCAAACTCGCTACCCTGAAAATTGTCTGCAACCCCACTGGTTTTTAAATCAACGATATCTCCTTCATCCGGACTCCGATTCAACCAATTTTTTTTTTTTTTTGAAATCGGCTATTTTTTCACAAAGAATATAGATCTGAAATTATATTTTGCAAATCTTGCACCAAAACCTACAGATTTTATCTGTAAACTCACCGCCCTCGAAATCCTGCAAAAAATTTAAAAAAATTCTCCACTTTTGTGCCCAAGAAAGTGGAGAAATTGTGTAATGATCCATGGAGTCTCTAGCATCTAGCATCTAGATTTTGCATATCTTGCACAAAAATGTACAGATATGATCTGCAAACTCGTCGCCCCCAAAATCCTGCAAAAAAATAATAAAAAAAATTCTCCACTGTTTTGCCCAAGAAAGTGCTCTGATACCACTTGTTATAGATCTGATCCAAAAATATAAGATAATAAAAATAAACTCAATAATAACAAGATTGAAATAGATAGAAATGATTCACTTTATTGATCAAACCCTTAAGGTAGGGTAACACCATACATTCACTCCTTAAGGAAGGAGAACACTCCACAAGCCATATGCCTGTTCATACAATAATCCTTGACTATCCTTCACGTGGAGTCTCTAGCCTCTATATAGGCCTCATACATACAATACCATGGATCATTACCATGGTTCCCTCATACCATTAACTAATACCATGGGCCCATTACATTATTACTAACTACTTGTGGTCCCTTACATGATATGGGTTAGCCACCTTATTTATTACTATGGCCCATCTCATTATTACATTATTACCTTGGGTACCTCCCTTGGTACCTCATATTATCCCCCCTAGGTATATAACATTCCACCCCCCTAAGCATGTTTCGTCCCCGTAACATGGGAAGAACACAAATAATAAGATCTACTCAAAAGAGTAGTCCACTGGTACCATGCACGTGCATCTAGCCATCCAAGAGAAAGGTGAACCCTCGGTCTCGCTGGTGCCTTGCTCGCTTGAGATGGAAGTTGACTGTGGTAGCTCTTTTGTGTAGATGTGTAGTAGGTGGATCTTTGCTCCTCTGTATCTGTCCTGTGCGGGTTATTGTCCGTGTGGCTAATTGGTTGCCATCTTGATGGTTGTCTTGCGGGGTGATGTGGGTGATGATATGTTGAAGTTTTAACCCACAGTGTCTTTTTCTTTAATTCACCCCTTACTGGAGCCTGACTATTATGTTGTGGTGCTTGCTGTGGTGTCTTATCTTCCAATATTACTTCAACCACTGAGCCCTCCTCTGATGTATCAACACCTGTAACCTTTTCTGCTTCAGCCTCTATTTGTGTTTGATTATCTATCATCACTGGCTCATCATCTAATATGTCAGACCCTGGAACATCTTCTGCTTCACCCTCCTTGGACTCTACCTGTTTATTAATGGAAATATCCTGTAATGTAATTTTCTTCTTTTTATACCAGAGCTTCAGGAATTTCTTCTGTACATTAATATTGATAGTACACACTGATTCCATCCAAGCATATCCCAAAACAACATCTATGTTATCCATATATGAAGCATAAAAATCACTATGCAACGCATACTTATCCATAGAAATCTTCAAATCCTTGTACACTTGAACATTCTCATCATCAACTTGTGTATTTTCAATGTGTTTTGTTGGAACTTGCAATTTTTTTGCCAAATTAACATTGATGAAATTATGCTTGCAACTAGGATTTATAGAAACAATGATCTTCTCTTTATGAATCAATCCATAAACCTACAATGAGGAGATACCAGCAGAAAATAACCCTTTAGGTTCCTTGGTTTCCTTCTTTTTCTAGCACAAGACCATTTGTCCATAAAGAGTTTTTCAAATTCTTCATCTGACAAGTCGTCCAACTATTTGATTCCTAGTGAGTTCCACCATCTGTCAACCTCCTCTTGCAAATTAAACTGTACTATATCCTTCCAAAAAACCCCATATTTGAACTTTATTGTTTGTATGAATTCTTCAATAGTAGGACCATTATCTTTTCCTGTAAAACATAGAGTCGCCATGAAGAAGGTTTTAAAAAAATTCACTTACTGGGAGAAAATTTGAAATTGTCACAGTTCCGTTAATATTGCTCAAAATTCCTATTATGACCTACTTTTAGAAATGGAACAATCATTTTTCATCTACCCATGTGATAGAAATCTTGATCCAGACACTAGAATTTCAAATCTGCGCTACCACACTCCCGCCCTCACCAAAATTGCTGCAAAAATATCTGATTTTGAATCAGCGATATCTCCCTCGTCCGAACTCCGATTCGACTGCTTTTTTTTTTTGAAATCGGGTATTTTTTCACATAGAATCTAGGTATGCAATTATATTTTTCAGATATTTTACAAGGACATCTAGATCTGCGCCGCAAACTCGCTGCGCTAAAAATTGTCTACAACCCCACTGGTTTTTAAATCAGCGATATCTCCTTCATCCGGACTCCGATTCAACCGATTTTTTTTTTTGAAATCGGCTATTTTTTCATAAAGAATACAGATCTGCAATTAGATTTTGAAAATCTTGTACCAAAACCTACATAACTGATCTGCAAACTCGCCGCCCTCGAAATCCTACAATAAATTTAAAAAATTTCTCCGCTTTTGTGCCCAAGAAAGTGCTCTGATACCAATTGTTATAGATCTAACCCAGTTTCATATAGCTCTGATACCACTTGTTATAGATCTAACCCAAAAATATATGATAATGGAAATACGACCAGAAATAATATGAAATGACTCTTTATTGATCAAAACCCTTATGTGTCTCATTCTCCTATATTAAGCACCATTGGAATCTTCCAAAGTGTCCCATGTGTGGACTTGTACCTACTGGGGATAATATAGGGTACCAAGGGAGGTACCCAAGGTAATAATGTAATAATGGGATGGGCCATAGTAATAAATAAGGTGGTTAACCCATATCATGTAAGGGACCACAAGTAGTTAGTAATAATGTAATGGGCCCATGGTATTAGTCGATGGTATGAGGGAACCATAGTAATGATTGATGGAGTCTATATAACACAGAGTTGCCCCACACGTCAAGGAATGGTAGGAAATATACTGTGAATAAAAGGATGAGAGGGAATTCCCACTGTTTTCAATCGCACCCACTTGGAATTCTTTCTAAGATACCATCAAGGAACAATATTACCTTGTCGAGAGCTACGAAGATAAGTACATAAAGTGGACCACGCTCCAGCAAGGAAGGGACCAAGATGTGTCGAAGTTCAAAAATGTTTTCCATACCCTTCACACAAAGTTGGGTATCAAGGATTCTGAGTGGCATTTGGTACTCAAGTATTGCAAATATGTACACAAGCACATCCAAGATGAGATGGAGTTCCTAGACATCTCCTCACTTGGCATATCATACCGATACGCTGTCAAGATTAAGAAAAATTTTAAGTAGAAGAAGTGAGACTTTGGATCTCCAAATCCAAAGCAAGGAAAAGGCGCCCCCAAACCACAGAGCAAAGACCAAATCTAATGTCGAAGCGAAAAGAAAATAACAACACCATGAAGACAAAGGACGTGTGAAAATGGTGTGAGTTCCTTAAGAGCTCCACTCACAACACAAGCGAGTGTTGGGCCAAGAAGTCATTGATGGACGAGATGCAGGCTTCCAATTCAGAAAGATTGTTCTGAATCTGAGTCAGAACCTGACAAGGGGAGTGAAAAAGGGAAGAAAATCATTGATGTGGAGCCTAGTGCCACTGTGGCCACCACTAAGATCTAGAAGAATAAGCCTTAAGATCCAGATGAGGGGGAATGCGTCTTCTACTCACAGATGTGGGTGAAGGTTTCTCCACTATAATTCATTGTTGACAATGAGAGCCAAAAGAACCTCATTTTCGTAGAGGTCGTGAAGCGGCTGGGGGCCTACCGATGATAGCACATCCACAACAATACATCATCAGATAACTTGACTAAGGATGAGATCTCTGCATTAGCCAATAGTGTCACTTTCCCTACAACATCAAACCCTTCATGGATGAGGTATTGTGTGATGTTGCTCCTCTTGAAGTTTGTGATGGATTATTAGGACAACCATACTTGTGGAAGTGACATGTTGTATATGAGTATAAACCTCGCTATGTGATTATTACTTTCGGAAATAATTTGTATGGGATAACAAAGGCAGCCCCACCTACCACCATCTCTTTGATCACTGCAAAGCAATGTAGTAATATCATTTCCCAGACTAGGAAATTTGTCCTTCTTATGATTTTCCCTCAAGGCAAGAAGAAGGTTGTGGCTACAAGTTCCAAATAGGTGTTATAGACATATTTGGGCACTGCAACCCCAATCATATATGTCGATAAACCAAAGGCTCTTTAAGCCCTAAAAGTGTTATTTCAGACCCTAAAGGATCATGGTCAATTGATTACATTATTTCCCAGAAGTTCCACTTGAACAACCACTCAGAACTTGCCTAAACTGGACCATATTGACTACTCCTTGGTCAATGTGCGATGCATACTGGCTCCTACACTAGCCAAGTGTGATGCATACTAAAAGAGCCTTCTGTGGGGTGCGATGAGCGATAATGGACAAATGTCTGGGGCAATTTGCTAAGTGGATGCTCATGGAATCTTCTAGAAACTTCCTCTATGACACTTTCCTCTCTGAATTCGCCCAGGGATGAGTAAGAGATCCAAGAAATCTCCAAGTGGAACTAAGAACTACAAGTGAAATGAAACTAATCAAAAACCTAGAGATAACTCACATCTCTATAAATATCTATAAATGGATCCCTCATCTCAGAGATCTAGAGGCTGGAACTTTGTAATTTGTAAAGAAGTGTTGTTGGTTTGTCTTTGAGAAGGAGCATTGTATTGTTGGGTGATCTTGCTTTTCATGAGGTGAAGAGGGCTTTGATGTTAGGAGGATGATGCTGGATCAGATAGCTGGGTTGTAATCCTCTCTTCTACTATAAGTAAGTTCTTTGAGTTTTCCTCCATATAATCGTGTATTTGTGAATCTTGTTATTTGTGAATGCAATTGTATGGTTAATGTATTTCCGATTTTGCATGGTTTATGGTATTATAGATTGATATGCTTTGATGGTGTTTTGTTACTTTATCTCTACAGGTATTCTCTAAAGTGGGACAAGTAGGAGAGGAGTCGCAAGTTCCATCAAGGGAGAGAGAAATCAAGCAAGGAGTCAAGCGAAAGATCCAGGTTGGCCCTCTTTGCTTCTCTCTTATCTATCATACATAAAAGAAATCTCGAAGTGCTTTGATTGTTTGTTTCTAAGATAGCTACCTGTCTTAGTGGGTCTAGCAGATCGAAAAGACACTAGTTTTTTGGGAAACAATAGGGCTCCTCCGCACAACAATAACAAATGGACAAGGTCATGGAGGAGTATAGGGACATTTTCATCTCACCTACAGGGGTACCTCTACATTTTCAGGTCTAGCGCTCCATTGATCTGACCCTAGGCATGTCGCTACCCAATGGACCGATCTATTGATGCTCTATTATGGAGAATAATGAGATCAAGAGATATATTCAGGAGTTGTTGCATAAAGGGCACATCCGACCAAGCTCATCACCCTCTTGGAGCCCAATTGTATCGATACAAAAGAAGGATGGAACCTGGAGACTTTGTATTGACTATTGGGCATTGAACAAGAACACTATACATAATAGGTAGCCAATCCGATGGATTGATGACCTTTTGGACCAACTTAAGGGGGTCAAATATTTCAACAAGATTGACTTGAAGTCTGGTTATCACCAGGTGCCTATCGAACCCTATGATGTGTGGAAGACTGCCTTCAAATCTAAGGAGGACATTTTCGAATGGTTGGTCATGCCTTTCAGGTTGACGAATGCCTCTGCAACCTTCATGAGATTGATGGACAATATATTGCGACCCTTCACCAATGCATTCGTGGTGGTCTATTTAGATGACATCCTGATCTTCAACTAGAGTTGGAAAGAGCATCTCCACCATATTCGATAGGTCGTTTAAATCTTGTGACAAAACAAAATATGTGTCAATTTGGAGAAATGCACTTTTGGTGTGACCCAGGTTCAATATCTCAGATACATCATTGATGAGAACGGTGTGCATGTGGACCTAGCCAAGATACAAGTAATTTGGGATTGGCCAACACTAACCACTCTAACAGAGCTCCCCAAATTTCTGGTTCTTCCAAACTTCTATTGCAGGTTCACGTTGGGTTTCTCTCATATCACTTGGCCTTTAAGTCGTCACTAAGGGTAGAGTGAAAGAAAAGGGTTTTTTAATCTAAAACCCAACATAAGGTGTTTTTTGAGTTGAAGCGTCACCTCTGCATTGCACCATTTCTCACATTACCAAACCTACAGTAGCCATTTGAGATTAATATGGATGCCTTTGACTATGCTATTGGCGCAGTTCTTACTCAGCAGGGGCATCCAGTGGCTTACCATAGTGAGACACTCTCAGACACAATCTAAAAGTATCCCACTTATGACAAATAAATGTATTCCATTGTGCATGCCCATTGTCAATGTAAGCATTACATTATGGGGAAGAAAACAATTATCCACATAGACTAGCAATCCTATAGTTCATACATACACAAGGAAAGTTGCAAAATGATCGTCATGAGAAATGGTCCACCTACTTGCAACAGTTCCATTTGAAAATTATGTACAAGAAGGGCAACACCAATATTGTTGTAGACTGCCTCAACCAACCACCAGTCATGGAATTGATCATTGTGCTTGACTCCTATGGGCACGAGACTTCACAATGGCTGAATATTTACCACATTCGATAGGTTATCCAAACACTACAACAACACAAGTTATGTGCTAATTTGGAGAAATGCACTTTTGGCATCACCCAGGTTCAGTATCTGGGATACATTATTGATGAATAGGGGGTGCATGTGGATCTAGCCAAGATCTAAGTCATTCGGGATTGGCCATCTTTAACCACTCTCACAGAGCTTCGCAGCTTTCTAGGTCTTGCCAACTTCTACGGTAGGTTCGGGTTGGGATTTTCTCATATCACTTGGCCTTTGAGTCAAGTCACCAAGGGAGGAGTGAAAGAAAAATTATTGTGGTCTGAATCTCAATAGAAGGCATTCACAGAGTTGAAATATTTCTTCTACTCAGCACCAATGCTCACATTACCAAACATGCAACAACCATTTGAGGTCGAGACAGATGCCTCTATCTATGCTATTAGGGCAGTCCTTACTCAACACGGGCATCCAGTGGCATATCACAGTGAGACACTTTCAGACAAAATCCAGAAGTATCTCACTTATGGAAAAGATATGTATTCCATTGTGTAGGCTTGCCGATAATGGAAGCATTACATTTTGGGGAAGGAAATGGTCATCCACACAGACTACCGACCCTACAGTTCATACAGACCCAAGGGAAATTGTAGAATGATCGCCATCAAAAGTGGTCCACATACCTGTAACAGTTCCATTTGAATATAAAGTATATGAAGGGCAAGACCAATAATGTTGTAGATTGCCTCAGTCGACCATTGATCATGGCATTAACCACCGTGCTCAACTCTTGTGGTAACGAGACTTTTGATCGGCCACTTCTCTACAGAAGTGACCCAGAATTCGGCCACACATACCAGACACCCTTGGAGGGTTAGCATGTTCTAGATTTTCACCTCCAGGATGCCCTATTATGCCACCCGGGTCACCTTTGTGTTCGTTCAAGTGAGCGTTCCAAGATGATTTAGGAAGCACACTACAATCGGGCTGCTGGGCATTTCGGGGTCAAGAAAATAGTGGTAGTATTACAGAAGTATTTCTATTAGCCGAATCTTCAACAAGATGTTGGGAAGTACATCAGATCATGCAATGCCTGCACAATTGCCAAACCTACCATCAAGAAATAAGGCCTCTATACCCTGTTACCTACCCTGAGTCAACCTTGGGAATCCATCTCCATGGATTACATGTTAGGCCTTCCTTCCAATAAGCATGGAAACGACTATGTTTTTGTGGTTGTTGATAGGTTCTCGAAGATGGCCATTATGGAGGCCTGCAAGAAGAATATCACAGTAGAAGCCACTGTTAAACTCTTCTTTGAATGAGTGTGGGTACTCTTTGGGATCCCACAGTCTATCATCTCAGATCGGGACAACAAGTTCCTCAGTACATTTTGGTCTAGTCTCTGGTTGATTCTAGACACCCAACTCACTAAATCCACAACCTTCATCTTCAAACTAATGGCCAGACAGAGGTTGTTAACAGGATGATCGTACACACTCTGTGCATGTACAACTTAAAGCATCCAGGCACATGGGATAAGAGCCTCCCCTATGTTCAGCACAGCTACAATCAGGCTCTCCACAACTCAGCTGGCCATGACCCTTTTTAGGTGGGCTTTGGATTCTAGCCACTAGGTCCCATTGATGTGGCCATGCCATTTGCAATTACTCACGCAGATTCGGCTCATGTCCTGTCCAAAACAGATAAGGAAAACAACTTCATTGAGCACATCCGACATTTTGACCAGCAGCTCCATGACATTCTAGAGAAATCAAATGCCAAGTAAAAGCAGCGACATGATCAATATCAGGTGCCACACGAGTTTCAGGTGGGCGACAAAGTCTAGTTGCATTTGCAAAAGGAATGTCTTACCAGAGCCTATCAGAAACTCAGACCACTTCGATATGGTCCTTACAACATTACCAAGGCTATGGGAGACAACGCATTTGAGCTCAACATTCCCCCATTCCTTAGCCTGCACCCAGTGTTCAATGTGGACCGCCTTCAACCATACATTCCACCATTACTAGAAACTTCTGACATTGGAGAATAACTCACACCCACAGAGTTAAATCCAGATTGCATGGAACAAGCTGCAATTGATTGGATCATGGACACATAGATCAAGCACACTCACCAATAGAATATCCAATTGTATCGAGTTGTCAAAGTAGGCGGACTCCTTCACCAGGGCAAGTGGCTCACTCAAGACCAAGTTCAGTAGAAGTTTCCTCATCTCATGGAGGAACTCATTGCAATGGGGACCATTGCTTCCTAAGGGGGGAGGAATGATCCAGGTGGATATTGCTAGCCACCCGCCAAGTCCACTTGGGCCCCCACCATTGTTTCTTTCAACCTTTTAGTTCCCTTAATTATATCATAGTTTACTATTTTTAGCAGTTTTTCAGGTCATAAACTTCCGGAGCCATTTTGAGGCCCTAAACAACGTTTTTTGGGAAAACTGGGAGAAACATGGCTCCTTGGAGTGATGTTGTCCTTCCCAAAGTTGTAGTTCTTGGACAGATCATTCTAACGAGATATTGTGCACATTAAACAGAGATCGTATGCCAAAGTTACGACCTTGGGAAGGTGATTTACCAATTTACCCAAACAGGGCCCACAGTTTGGCATTTCATCTTCTAAGGCTAGGTTTTTGGAATTTAGGGTTTTTCATTGTTTCTCAACAATAAATAAGCCTTCGAGCCTCATTGTAACACAGTTCAGAGGTCGTGTAGCCCCCACATCTCTTCTCAGAGATAAGCTACCATCATCTTAACTGGTTTATTTTCATTTCTGTTTGTAAGCATATTTCAGTATTTTACATTAATGAAATGAAGTACTATTTCTGATGCATCTTTGTGTATATGGTTATCTCTGTATTTTTGTTTAAATTTAGATCAGAAACCCAACATAAGGTGTTTTGTGAGTTGTTGCATCTTTACCAGAGCGATGCAGAATTCGATAGCACATACCAAACACTTATGGAAAGGAAGCAAGTTCCAAATTTTTACCTTTAGAATGCACTGTTATGCCACCAGGGACACATCTGTGTTCCTTCAAGCAAGTGTGCCAAGATGATTTTGGAGGTGCCCTACATTCAATTTGTTGGACATTTTGGAGTAGAGAAAACAGTGGCAGTACTGAAAAAGTATTTTTATTGGTTGAAACTTCGTCAAGATGTTGGGAAGTACATTAGATCCTGCACTGCCTGTGCCATTGCCAAACCAACCATCAAGAAGCAAGGCCTATATACTCCTATCTCCATGGATTACATCTATCTCCATGGATTACATGTCTGGCCTTCCTTCTACAAAGCATGACAACAACTTAATTTTCGTGGTCGTCGAGAGATTCTCTAAGATAGCCATTAGGGCGACCTACAAGAAGAGTATCATAGTAGAGGTGACTACTAAGATCTTCTTTGAGAAAGTGTGGGTACAATTTGGGATCCCACGATCCATTATCTCAGACCGAGACAAGAGATTCCTATGTGCATTTTGGTCAAGTCTATAGTCGATGCTGGATACCAAAATTACTAAGTCCACAACATTCCACCCCCAAACTGATGGCCAAACAGAGGTCATCAACATGATGATCGTACACATTCTACACATGTACAACTCGAAGCATCCACGCACATGGGATGAAAGCCTCCTCTCCATCCAAAACATCTACAACAGATCTCTCCATAGTTCAGTGGGCCATAGCCCCTTTCAAGTAGGGATGGGATTTTAGCCATTATGTCCCATTGATGTGGTCATACCATTTATAGCTACTGAAGCAGATTCGGCTCACATCTAGTCTAAAGCCGATAGGGCTAACAACTTCATTGAGGGAATTCAAGGCATCTTCTAGTAGGTCCATGATATACTAGACAAAGATAATGTTAATTACAAGCAACTCCATGATCAACATCAAGTTTCGCACAAGTTCTAGGTGGGTAACAAAGTTTCTCTACATTTGCAGAAGGAGTGCTTCGTTGGACCCCACCACAAGCTTTTACCACTCTGATATGGGCCATACACCATCACCAAGGATGTAGGTGACAATTACTTCAAGCTCAACATCCCATTGTTCCTTGGTTTGCATTCAGTGTTCAATGTAAACTACCTTCGACCATATGTTCCACCATTGTTGGACACATCCGACATTGCAAACCAAATCACAGCAATAGAGCTCAGCCCAGACTACGTGGAATAGGAAACAACTGATCAAATCATGGACATGTATATCAATAACACTCTCCAACAAAGGATCCAGCTATGTCGAGTTATCAAAGCAAGCCAACTGCTTCACTAGGGCTAGTTGTTCACTAGGGACCAGGTTTAACAGAAATTTCCTAACCTCATGGAGGCTCTGCACACAATTGGGAGAATTTCTTCCTAAGGGGGTTGACTGATCCAGGTGGATATTGGTGGCCACCCACCTATTCCACCTATACCTCCAGTCGGTTTCATCTGTTTCCTTGTTTATTTCAATTTTTACTATTTTTAGCAGTTTTTCGAGTCCTGAACTTCTGGAGTAGTTTTGACCCCCTAAACGACATTTTTTTTTAGGTATGCAATAGATCCATATCCATGGTTATGGATATGGGAATATTTCAAATCCTATAGTACTTGAAGGTACCTTTCCTACAATTTATCGTACACACCAAACATAGATAATATGACCAAGTTACAACCCTATGAAGTTGGCTACCCAACTAACCCCAACGGGGCCCACAAACTCTTAGCATTACATCTCCTAGGGTTAGGGTTTTTTGTTGTTGTTAAATAGTGAATTGGCCCTTTATCTTCATTATAACACAATTCAGAGGAATGTAGCCACCACATATCTTCTCAGAGATAAGCTACCATCGCCCGAGCTAGTTTATTTCCATTCTATTTGTAAGAATGTTTCAATATTCTGATATAAATGAATGAAGTGTTATTTTTGCCTCATCTTTGTAATTATGGTTATATGTGTAATTTGTTGCATTCTTGTTTAAGTTTGGATCACTAGAAGCCCAGTCAAACAAGTGATAATAAGTCATGGTTAAAGGAAATGAATAAAGAGCTATATCAAAACAAGAATAATGACACTTGGGAGCTTGTTCCAAGACCTAAAAAGAAAAATTCCATAGACACCAAATGGGTCTTCAAAAATAAGTTGAATGAACAAGGTTAAGTGATTAGTAACAAGGGTCGCTTAGTCTCCAAAGGATATGCCCAAATAGAGGGAGTAGATTGTGAAGAAACCTTTGCACCTGTAGAAATATTGGAAATTATTAGAACGTTTCTTGCTTTTACCAGTCATAGAAACACCAAGGTGTATAATATGGATGTGAAGTCAACCTTTATCAATGGAGATTTGAAAGAAGAAGTATATATTGAGCATCCAAAGGGGTTCATGCTCACATAAAATGAATGGTTTGTGTGTATATTGAAAAAGTCCTTATATAGACTCAAACATGCCCCCGAGCATGGTAAGTTAGACTAGATAGATATCTTCGACAATAAAGCTTTAATAGGGGCACTACAAAGAGAAATGTGTCTATAAAATATAAATATGACCACTTATTGATTGTGGTAGAGTATGTAGATGACATACTCTTGGTAGTGATATGGAGTAGTTGGGACATCAATTTGCAAAATGTATGCAGTCAGATTTTGAGATTTGCATGATAGGAAAACTATCCTTTTAACTAGGACTGCAAATTTCTCAATCAAAGGATGAAATTTTCATCTCCAAATCCAAATACTTATGAGAAAACTTGAATAAATATGGCCTGGAAGATTTCAAGATGGTTAGCACCCCTATGTTACAAGCTATAAGTTATTCAGAGAAGATAAGGCACCTATGATAAATAAGACAGTATGTAGATCAATGATAGGAATCGTGTTGTACCTCACAACATCTAGAACATAAATCATGCAAGTAGTAGGTCTGGTGGCTATATTTCAATCCTACCCCTATGAAAGTCATGTCATTGTTGTCAAAATGATTTTCAAATATTTACAAGTTATAAAAAACTATGGGTTGTGGTATGCTAGAAGCAGAGAGTTTAAAGTAAGTCTTGTACCGATGATGAATGGGCATGTAACATTGCTGATAGGAAGAGTGCCTCTGGTACAACATTATTTCTAGGATATTTCTTAGTGTCTTAGGTCAACAAGAAACAAGACCCCATCTCTCTAGATGAAAAAAGTATATTACAGGTGCCACTTGTTTCCCACAAATTCTCTAGATGAAATAAACCTTGAAGGATATTAAGGTACAATTTACTCATCCAATTCCAATCATATGTGACAACACTAGTGCTATCAACATTTCTACGAATATTTTTATGCACTCAAAGACCAAGCACATTCCTATAAAGTTTCATTTCTTAAGAGAACAAGTTGCTTCTAGTGTTGTTCGACTTGAATATGTGGCCACTAAAGAGCAACTTGTAGACATATTCATTAAGCCACTTGCATGAGAGCCCTTCGTGTATATCCAATATCAAATAGGATTTGTGACACCTCCTCCCAAATGAATCAATTACAATGAACATTGGTAGCTACTCAGCTTGAAGGATCAATTGAGGAGTAGGATGCAGTGTTTCAGGGGGAAGACTTCAAAAGGATCCCCTCCCATTGATGAAAAATGAGGAAAATATTACTAATTCCAAGGGGAAGAATGACGATGAAGAAAACCATGTTTGGTTTTCATAGGGAGCTTCATTTTTTGTCATCAATGCCAAAAGGGGAGATTGTTAGATAGTTGTCATTGTCTGAATGGTGTTGACACTCAATACATTGGCATTGATGTCAACTAGATTAGCATTGAGGTTAGAGGTAGAAAATGTTGGCATTGATGAGCATGCTATTCATGGGAAGTCCCATGGCTTCTACAATATTTCGTAGAGAATCATCATAGTAGCAGGCTTACTGGAGAAGCCACAAAAACATGACTATGATGATTGGGGATTTTCAGACTTTGGAAGAGATTATTTCTTAAAATATCAGCTCATTTTCTCATGGAAGTTCCACGGTTAGAAATTTCTTTGAAGTATCTTTCCAACAATATGTGGAGTCTACAAATGGCCCTTTGGATCAAAGGTTATGGTAAGTCAAAGTAAGGACCTTTAAGCCATAAGTAGCAGTGCCCGAAACCATGAAAGGTTAAGAAGACTAAAGGTTTATTTAAAAGAATTATGGGATGGAATTGACCCAAGGTAGTGAAAATAGTTCCCGGAAGCACGAAGGTTTATTTAAAAGAATTACAGGATGGCATTGACCTAGGGTAGTGAGAATAGTTCCCTGAAGCCTGAAGACTTGGAGTTTATTTTTAAGTGTTATGGGCAAGCGTGCCTTTGGGCTCTAAATCTACCACAATATATATATATATATATATATATGAGTGGGGCCAATAGGAAGAGACTAGTATGGCATATAGGATGTTGACAGGTGGAAATTGGGTTAGACTTAGAATTTCCAATAACAAAGCACAAAGGAAAAGGAGTGGCATGGCCACTAGAGTGCATAGGTGGGCCAAGTTAGAAGCCTAGAAGCCTGTAAGGAATAGGGAATTCATTTTATAAATTGTTACAGGCATGTGGTCATGCAGGATTTAGCTGTAAAAATATGTATGTATATGAGTGGGGACCAAATGGATATCTAAGGGGTGGTTTGTGTGTGTTTGGTGACCATAAGACTTTGGGATAGTAACAAAGAAAACGACACTACAGACATATGTTTATGAAACAAGTTAGAAATAAATTATCAATGGTACAAACTAGTGGGTCGTGCCCACAAGCTCAAAAGCCCGTAACTCTTATGAAATGTTTTCAAAAAAAAGTTACAAGTACCAGGGCATCTAGGCCTTGAACTCAGTAGCATCTCTAGGGAATAGTATTGAGAGGATGCATGAGTTGGCAGGTGAAGTAAATGTGCACACAGAGGTTGGTTCCATTTTATTAATGGTGACTGATGAAACACGTCTCCTTTGTTCTCACTTTCATGCCACAAGGAATTAATTAAATAAAATGGACCAGGGATACTATACTAGCAAATTTATGGGCTCTGATGGTGTGTTGTAACTAAAGAAAAAAGGAGAGACATCCTGGAGTTATAGTATGATCCCTATGGGCATTTAAGAGGAATGGAGGGCCAACTTATTTTCATATAAAAAATTCAATAGATGTACCTGTTGAGTGTGCAGGACTGGCTAAGATTTGTTTCTTAGTATGAGTTGACACTCTGATGCCCAATCTGTAATTCACTGTAACTATGTTGGCTAAGTAAATAAATCCCATTTTTATAGTTTAATACAATTATATTGGTTTTGCACTCTGATGGAACAATAATATGGAGATCCATGCAGAAGCATGCTTTTAGGCACTGATAGCAGAGAAAGTAGAGACTGCAGATACTATAGAGACAAAAAAGATGACATGATGATAGTAGAGACAACATTGACCATTGTGGAGAAGAGGAACAAAACCAAAGATTTCCATTGGGAAAAACAGGGAATGAAACAATTATGTTGAGTATAAGTATGTGAGGAGCAAAGAGCTAAGTGTCGAGAGTTAACTATATTTACAGTAGATCATCGGGCTAAGAATATAGATTGTTGAGCAGTGAAGAAGTCAGTGGTAAGTGGAACTATAAAGCTGAAGGGAAGGATTTTGTGCAACATTAGATCAAGGTTTATATTTCTGAGCATTTGTATAGGCCTCTCTTTTGAGTCTGAAAATTATATATAAAGTTGAACAATGGCTAGAGCAGGTAGTGGCCTACATTCATAAGAAGTTGTTACCTCTTGGAAAGAGGTGGATTTCTATCTAAAGGGGGTTGGGGCCTCCCATGAGTGGGTGCTCACAAATAACTTGATGTAATTAATTGGGTGCTTAATTTACATCATAATAACAAATAGATTGGTGATTTTATCCCTTTGGGTTTCCACGTAAAAGTACTTGTGTCAATATGTGTATGTGCTCAATTGATGAATTGTGTGCTCATGTAAATGGTTTGCTTTGTTGTACATGTATATTGTAGTTTGCATGCTCTTACAAATAACTAGCAAAAGTTAAAGGAAATATAATAATTGAGCTTAACTTTTAATAACCTCACTATTACTAATTCACCCCCCACCCATTAATTCCTTATTCCAGCATTGTTATCACAAGACCAATTTTTTCCCAAAAAGAAATTAATCCTATCAACATAATTGCTAGATAGTATAGTATTATATTGATGCTTGGTAGTAATATTGCTACTTAGATATATAAATAAGAAAACTAGAAACCTATTCATATTAAATGGAGGGATAATCATGAAGTTTTGTTTTAGGGATTCTGGTATTCTCCTCACAGGATACAAACTCCAAGCTTGTGGTTTTCCTAGCTAGTATTGAGACCACATGATTAAGTTATGGAGCCTATAATTTTAGGGCATCTAGGAGAAGCAAGATTTCCTAGTGTGCCTCATTTCTTTCAACTAAGACTTTCCCTGTGATTATATTGATCTTCTAGTACAAGTCCACTATTTGTAGGTACTTATTATTCTTTATTCTTGTGCTTCTAATATATTTGACCCAATTTGTCATATGTTCCTAAATGCCATCATCATGAATACAAATTCTTTCCACCTTAACTTCTACCTCTACAATTTTTATTTATACTAGAGCCCTTGGTTGTGTTTGTTTCTAATACATTGTAGTAAATGCTTCAACACCCTATTAGGCATGGGTAACTATATGGTTTTTTAGTCCCCTGCAACCTATACAACTAAAACTAAGATGAACCATAGTTGTGTATGCATGAGGGGAGAGAGAAAAAGGGCAAGGGATTAATAAAGGAGTGTCTTTTTTCTACCCAAAAAGTAGAGGGAACACACTAGAGAACTCAAGTTAAGGTAGGAAAAGGTAGTGGGCATGAGAAGTTCATGAAAAAATAGAAAAGTGAATTGATGCACTATTAATAGGGGTCCCACAACACTAAAAGGATAGAAATACCTATAAAATCAAACCATTCACATGGAGTAATAAGGGGACAAACAAGTGGAGATGACTTACATAGTGAAGTGTATTAAAGTAGCCTCGATTTAGAGAGTAATTCCAAACAAATATAAGCCTTATGCTATCCATTTTTTGATGATAATGGTAGGAGGTCCCAAAGAGGCTTCTCAAAATCACTTTATGAGTTTGAAAGAAACATCTTATGGGGTATCATTATGGAAATAAACATCCAAAACCTAACCACCCTTATTATTATCATTACATATTATGGATAGCATCCTATGTTTCCATTTGTCCTAATACCTCAAACATGGTTGGGTAGTGGTGGTAGGGTATTAACTAAAACACATGGGAAGCAAATTCCTATCACCCCATTTGAGGGGGAGACACTTGCTTGAGCTAAATTCAAATAGTGCACAATTAAAGAGTTTGGGGTAGATGAGTTCTAAGGTGTATTATTGACTCGTGACTCATACTTGAGACCTTCATTAATGCATTAGTCAACAATTTTATTTCTATATCTTTTGACATGAGTTGGAATCATTGTTTGAATCTAAGGAAGGAGTTTGTTTATGTGATGTAAGCCACTTTCAATGAACCAATTTCCAGAGATTTTATTAATGTTATATTCGTGTTGCATCTGCTATAGCATTGAATAAATAATTAAGAGTATCCTTTTGGTATTAAATCAATGAATCCTTCTCAAGTTGCTAAATGAAGACCAAATTCTAGAGTATACAACTTTGCTGCATTGTTATTATTGATGAAAAAATATCCATCATAAATCAAATTTTTTTCCTCATGGTCATTTCTAAATACACACCCAAAGTTTTTTGTTCTCAAGTGGCCTTTTATAGGAACCATCAAAGTTTTGTTTTAAGAATTTTGGAGTGGAAAATGTTATAGATCTGATATGAAAATATAAGACAATGCAAATAAACCCAGAAATAATATGAAATGATTCTTTATTGATCAAACCCTTAAGGTAGGGAAACACCTTACATTCACTCCTTAAGGAAGGAGAACACTCCACAAGCCATATGCCTGTTCATACAATAATCCTTGACTCAATTTCTTGATTTCCTCCATGTGGAGTCTCTAGCCTCTATATAAGCCTCATACATGCAATACCATGGATCATTACCATGGTTCCCTCATACCATCCACTAATACCATGGGCCCATTACATTAATACTAACTACTTGTGGTCCCTTACATGATATGGGTTAACCACCTTATTTATTACTATGGCCCATTACATTATTACATTATTACCTTGGGTACCTCCCTTGGTACCCCATATTATCCCCCCTAGGTATATAACATTCCACCCCCCTAAGCATGTTTCGTCCCCGAAACATCGGAAGAACACAAATAATAAGATCTACTCAAAAGAGTAGTCCACTGGTACCATGCACGTGCATCTAGCCATCCAAGAGAAAGGTGAACCCTTGATCTCGCTGGTGCCTCGCTCGCTTGATATGGAAGTTGATCGTGGCAACTCTTCTATGTTGATGTTTAGTAGGTGGATCTTCGCTCCTCGCTATCCATCATACGGGGGTTGTGACTACTTGGTTTCCATCTTGATGGTTGTCTTGCAGGGTGATGTGGGTAATGATATGTTGAAGTTTTAACCTACGGTGACTTTTTCTTTAATTCACCCTGCTGTGGTGCTTGTTGTGGTGTCTTCTTTTCCAATATGACTTCAACCACTAAGCCCTCCTCTAATGTATTAGCACCTGTAACCTTTTCTGCTTCAGCCTCTATTTGTGTTTGATTGTCTATCATCAAAGGTTCATCATCTGATATGTCAGTCCCTGGAACATCTTCTGCTTCAGCCTCCATGTACTCTACCTGTTTATTGATGGAAATATCCTGTAATGTAATTTTCTTCTTTTTATACCCGAGCTTCAGGAATTTCTTCTATACATTAATATTGATAGTACCCACTGATTCCATCCAAGGGTATCCCAAAACAACATCCATGTTATCCATATCTGAAGCATAAAAATCACCATGCAACACATACTTATCCATAGAAAGCTTCAAATCCTTATAAATTTGAACATCCTCATCATCCACTTGTGTGTTGTCAATGTGTTTGGCTGGAACTTGCAATTTTTTTGCCAAATTAACATTGATAAAATTACACTTGCAACTAGGATTTATAGACACAACGATCTTCTCTTTTTGAATCAATCCATGAACCTGTAATAAGGAGATACCAGCAGAAAATAACCCTTTAGGTTCTTTGGTTTCCTTCTTTCCTGTAAAAATAAAATCTTTGCTAAGCTGTGTGTCTGTCTGTGTGAGCTTATCCACAAGATTAGCTTTATGGTCAAAGTGGTCCATAAGAGCTTTTGTGAATTTGTCCCAAGTCAAGGGCCTTCGAAGGCAACGTTGATGCCTTTGCCACCATTGCAATCTTTCAATGTCCAAGTACATTTGTCCCACAGTCAGTTGAGTCTCATAATCATTGATGTAATTCAATCTAAAACATTTCTCCATTTGTGCTAGCCATTTGGCTGGATGAGAGTCATCAAATGGATACAAGTCTTCCAAATTCAGATCTAGGCCCGCCATCACAAAAAAATTGGTGAAAATTTGAAATGGTCACAATTCCGTCAATATTGCTCAGAATCCCTATTATAACCTATTTCCAGAAATGGACCAATCATTCTGCATCTGCCCATGTGATAGAAATCTTGATCTAGGCATTGGAATTTCAAATCTGCACTGCAACTCTCCCGCCGTCACCCAAAATTTCTGAAAAAAAGAGCTGATTTTAAATCAGCGATATCTCCCTCATCCGGACTCCGATTCGAGTGATTTTTTTTTTGAAATTAGGTGTTTTTTCACAAAGATTCCAGATTTACAATTAGATCTTGCAGATCTTGTACCAAGATGTCCAGATATGCGCCACAAACTCGCTGCCCTAAAAAATTATCTACAACCCCACTGACTTTTAGATCAATGATATCTCCTTCATCCGGACTCCGATTCGACCGATTGTTTTTTGAAATCGGGTATCTTTTCACATAGAATCCATATCTACAATCAGATTTAGTACATCTTGCACCAAAACGTACAAATCTGCTCTGCAACTCGACGCCCCCGAAATCTTGCAAAAAGTAAAAAAAATTCCACTTTTTTGCCCAAGAAAGTGGTCTGATACCCCTTGTTATAGATCTGATATGAAAATATAAGACAATGCAAATAAACCCAGAAATAACATGAAATGATTCTTTATTGATCAAACCTTTAAGGTAGGGCAACACCATATATTCACTCCTTAAAGAAAGAGAACACTCGACAAGCCATATGCCTGTTCATACAATAATCCTTGACTCAATTTCTTGATTTCCTCCATGTGGAGTCTCTAGCCTCTATATAGGCCTCATACATGCAATACCATGGATCATTACCATGGTTCCCTCATACCATCCACTAATACCATGGGCCCATTACATTAATACTAACTACTTGTGGTCCCTTACATGATATGGGTTAACCACCTTATTTATTACTATGGCCCATCCCATTATTACATTATTACCTTAGGTACCTCCCTTTGTACTCCATATTATCCCCCCTAGGTATATAACAGAAAATCCCACTTGTATAGAATATTTATGATGGGAATCACGAAGATTGGAAGCTAGAGAGTGCTAGTGGGGTTGAGCTCGAGTGTTCTCAATATGATGAATTATTAATCATTACCTTTTTATTTTTTTCTTAGGCTAGGGAACAATCAAAATTGTTTCCTATATGTTCTTCATTATCTCACACCAAATTTGTTCCACGTCTAGAGAGAGTTTTAAAGATCCATCTATTCCTTTCTTTCTAGACTCTCGTCAAATGAACTCAAGGAAGATCTACCATGCTTGATTAAGAATTGGATAGGTGAAGGTTAGTTTTCTATGGTTGTTATGAGGTTGATCTTGTTTTGATTCATCTTCCTAAAAGAAACCACTGCATTGTCCCATAAAGGTGCTGCAAAGGGATAAGATTTAAGGAGATGTTTGAGGGTCTCCTCATTCCAGTGGTAAAGATGACAAAAGGAGGGGCCCTAGAATCCTTGTGGAATCAATTTATACCAAGTGAGGTTTTTTCCATAGGCTAGAAGCCAAAGAAAAATAAATACTTTTAGCCATAGGTTTTGCTAACAATTTTTTCCCCTTATTTCTAGTATAGGGAGTTTTGATTTCCCTCTTGCTAGGCAATATGCCTCTTTGAGATGAAAACTTCCTGAAATTTTTCCTTGCAATCTTGAGTTTTGATTTTCCTAACATGCAAAAAAATAAACTCATTCAAAACCTTCTAATGATGAATCTAGACTTCTTTTAATAACTAGGAATACCCAATCTAATTTATGTTTTATTCGTTTTTCCTAAAATCCAAACATTATCATCAACCTAATTACTTATTTCAAATATTATTATTATATTAATTTTATTTTATTCCTACTATTTTTTTATTATAATGAAAAAATGTTAAAGATCATAAAATAACTAGCCTAGATTCATCTTAGATCTAACAAGGGCTCTAGAGGGATTAAATCTCTTGTTAAGATGTTCCAAAGTGGTTTAATCCCCCCTTTAAATAAGTTATATTCCACATGAATACTGTAGGTTCTAAATACCATGGGTCATTTTTATTTTTATTATTGTTTTACTTTTATAGGGTTATTTTCATTTTATTTTTACATAGTTAAAATGTTTACTTTAATTATTATGTATAATTATTATTATTAAATTTTTATTTTATTTTGTTATGTTATTGTTTTTATTTTGGCTACCAAATAGTCTTTTTCACCGGTGATCTAATTTCAAGCATATATATGATTTTTTGTTGTTTAAAATATATTTTTGAAGGCATAAATAGATTCAATGCTCTCAAAAACCCTTGAGGCTTTCTACAGATTAAACAACTTAAGTTTTAAAAAATATCTACATAATTTTGGTTAAAATTAACTAGAAAAAATGTTGTGAAAAAAAGCATTTCATCTATCTAATTTCAAGCAAGAATGTGATTTTTTGTTGTTTAAAATATAATTTTTGAAGACATAAATAGATCCAACACTCTCAAAAACCGTGAGGCTTTCTACAAATTAAACAACTTAAGTTTAAAAAAATATATACATAGTTTTGGTTAAAATTAACTAGAAAAAATGTTGTAAAAAAGACCATTTCATCCATAAGTTACACTAGGCCTTTATTTTTATGTTATTTAATGGAGTCAAACTATTTTAATTAATTATTATAATTATTTATATTATTTTATTTTAATTTAATGTTTTTAATTTTTTTATTTTTATGCAATTTGATTAATTCAAAACATTACAACATTTCAATTATACCCAATTAAATAATAATTATAAACCTAAATTAATCACATTTACGACATTAAAATATATTTATCATTTAAATTCAATAAAAAACAATTATTTTTTAATTATAATTTATAAAATTATTTAAAATATTTAATAATGGGCTAACGCATGTATCTATGATTCCGATCATATTTTACATTCTTATTTACCCATAGATCACAAAAACCTAATATCTAATATTTTTGTTGTTTTATAAATTTTGGAGATAAATGACGTTTATATGTTACCTCAATCAAAGAAACCTAAACCCATAACCACTCAACAACAAAAATACTTTAAACTTATTATTAATATAATCATAGCGATTATTATTTATTATTAATATAATTATACCGATTATTATTTAAATATAGCAGTATGAAAATTCAATTAACAACTGCACATTAAATTTAGCTATAATTCCACTCCTGCACCAACTTAGTGTTCACACTTGCAATAACATCCCAAAGGGGAAAATTTCACCATATCGCATCCTATAAATTCATGGCCCCTCATACTCAAATGCATCAAGATTCTCCAACAAGTGTGATCGGGTTTTCAGAGAGTTGAAGGAAGAATTAGTATGGTGATGAAGATGCAGGCGCAAGTATGTCATATGCAGAAGAGGGCTGTGATCATTCTGTTGGTTACTCTATCAATGTCATGTCTGTTTTCACGAGGTGAGCCTGATCCTGATCATGCAACTGCTGCTGCGACAGAAGGAGGTGGGGCACTAATATCAGAATTTCTGGTGCCCCAAAACAAGGCAAGAGCCAAGGTTGGGGTCCCTCCGCTTGTGTGGGACGAGAAAGTTGCAAGCTACGCCCGGGATTACGCAAATCAGAGGCAAGGTGACTGCGCTCTGCAGCACTCGAAAGGGCCGTACGGTGAAAATATATTCTGGGGTGGTGGAAGTGAATGGCAGCCCAAGGATGCAGTCATCTCCTGGGTTGACGAAGAGTCTCGATTCTTCAATTTCAACACCCACACTTGTGATCAGTTCGAGAAATGTGGACACTACACTCAAGTTGTGTGGAAAAACACTAAGAAGGTGGGCTGCGCCAGGGTGGTTTGCAACAATGGCGATACTTTCATGACCTGCAACTACGATCCACCTGGCAATTATGTTGGCGAAAAGCCATATTAAATAAACTCATTGTAATGCATTACTGTTTAATAATGTAATCGATTTTGTTACCCATTGCTGTTTTCAATGGACTGCGTTTTGCGTTTAATTTCTGTGTGTGAGTTATTTATATTTACTGTTGGGATCATTAGCGACTATCGTTTATCTCTATTTATAGTTTACTTGAATCCTTTTGGAATTGGAATAGGAATATCATGGACTGGCTGGATTATAAATCTAGGAAACTTCTGAAAACTACAACTAGCATCGAAGGCAGAATCATATTGCATGCATTCTAGGGCGTTTATTCTTTTTTCAGCCAGAAAAAAAAAACCATCCATCTTTTATAAATAAATACAGTAATCATGTTTCTATGTCCACTGTCCATCGACTGGGAAACAAAGTCCAGGAGTGAGCAGCACAGCCACACTCCTCAATGCTATATAACAAGTTTGTTGAGTTCCATTACCAAAAACCCCAAAGAGGGTTGAGCTGCGAATACACAATTATCATAAAAAAGATACCAGAAAAGGGAGACCTGTATCACCAAAAAGAGCATTCTGCCGCGGTGTTTGTCATGAGTGCATCTCATTAGCCAAATGTAGTGTCACCATAATATCCAATGGAACAGAACAGCGTGCCAGCTCTTAGACACAAAAACATAAATTGCTAAGGAGGGAACCGTCCCAAAGGCTTTGTAAGAGATAACACTCGGGGAGGCAGAGCATCTGCTTTGGATAAAAAATGATCAGCCACTAAATTCTATTCTCTGTATATGTGGGGCAATGAAATATGTTTGAAGGTGGCCATCAGAGAGTAGATTTGTTGCATCTAGTGGAATAGTGAAGGACGTCCCAAGTTGGAAAATCCCTCCGGGCTCATTCTATTACAGTTTTTTAGTTCCCAAACACCTCCAACTTCTCAATAACTAGTCAGAAAGCACATTTCAGAGTACCCCAAAGAACAAGCAACTCTACTCTACCTTATAGCCAAGTTACTTGAAATTACTTCAAGTTACTTTTGAAATTTGTTTAGTTTACAGGTTGTAATTTTGAAAATAATTTTAATTTTTTATTATAATTTTTTCTAGAATATAGAATAAGATTATCTTTAGGTTAATATTTGTAACATTAAGATATTTAATTAATAGGTTTAATGTATAAGAATATGTGTTTTTTTAGAGGTGTTACAGAATCTATGTCTCCGTTGATTTTAGCAATCAAATCCCTGCATGAAGGTAGATACTTTATCCCATAAACAAATGGTCTCAAACACCAATTTAGTTTCTAGCTTGACCCTAACCTTATTAGGGATGAAAGAACATGAAGAACTAGCTAGTATTGAGTGCCAACTATACAACAAGCCAAATCATGCAATTCCATTGAATCCAATAATTCAAGGCATTATTGATCTTTTTAGGTCAAGTTGATGGTTTTAATTAACTTATGGTTTTATTGATATTTCCAAGTCTGGTTGATGGTTTTAGTTAACTTATGGTTTTACTAATTTACTTGGAATTCACCACAATTTACCCATAATGTATTGTGTAATTTAGTCTTGGTCAATAAATCTTTTTCATATTTGGTTAGTATATGGACATTTGGAATAAAATAAACTAGCAATTGCACTAAATGTTGCAAAGGAAATGTCGTAAGGTCATAGCATAAAACAATAATTTAATATAACGCTAATTTATGCTTCTTTGATAATTGTTGAAAGACAAAGAAATATCAAGAAAGAGACAAGGGACTAAGTCAAAGAGATCACAACTTCAAAGCATTTAGAAGATGAGACTTCACCCAGGTATCAAATTCAAGTGTTATTATTGTGGAAAAGTTGGTCATTATGAGAAGGATTGTAAAAATGAAGTATGAATTTTCTAATGCATCCTGTGAAGAGAAGAGAGATCTTAAAGTCTTTATTACTTCACTATTGACCAAACATATGCTTAAGGAGACACTAAATAGACCACATGACACCAAAAAAATAAGTTTTTTACCTATTTGAATGAAAATAAAAGTCTCAAGAGACAATTACTTCAAGAGATAAGAAGGCACATATGGTCAAAGGCGAAGGAACAAATCCAATGAAAGTGCCTAATGGAGGTGTTAAAGTTGTGGAGTATGTACGTACTATGCCTAAAGAAGAAGCTATAGATGACAAATACTAAAGCATCATTTCAAGATTAATTCTAATGGAAAGTTGTACCATCAAAATAGTCTACACAATTCTTTAGCAATATATCTATCACTCTACAAGTTACTTCTATACCAACATATCTATCACTCGACAAGTGACTTCTCCAGGAGCATGATGAGTGCTACAATAAAGAGACATGATAGAAACAAGCTAGGTTGCCATTTTCTTTATCCAAGCTTCCATTTTTCCACTTTTTAACACAAAACAAGGCAAATCATTACTCAGGTCCCTTCTAGCTAGTTCAGAATTTGACCAAGCATAGGAGGAAAAGCATGATCCCGACGTGATTACTCTTTTAGATCCGATAGCATAAGTGTTTTTAATTGGCACTTCAAAGAATCAACATTGATCATGTGATCAAATGCTTCAACTTTCTATACACGCTCAACACTCAAAATTGAGGACATTAGTACGAATGTTTCAATTAAATGTGAGGGATGAGGTGACACCTCATAATCATTCCCTTGCGATACATGAGAAATCCATACCTATTGTAGAAGATCATGAAGTGTATTTACAACTGAAACCCAAGCAGAATGAGAGCTCATGCTACTAAGAAAACTTGTTGAAGCCCTTAGAAACAATGCATATTTGTTTTTTTAGCCCTTCTTTGTGAGCATAGGGTTTTCTAGTATTGGTATACAGGAGTGCTAGTGTGTCTCTAACATTTTCATTCAAGAATGACTCCAACACCCTTGACAGGTTCAATAATGAATGTAGGAATCATTTATAAGTTTTCTTTCAATATGGGCTTATACAAGTTATCTACTAACTCTATTACAAAGGCTTCTTCAATTTTTCCTAGCAAATGAGAGCAGTAATGGTGGAGGTCGTCTCTGTGCAGCAAAAACGGCACTGGTAAAAAGTTTCTATGATTGTTATAATATTGCATTGCCTTTCCCTGATTGATTCGCATATGAACTATTGTTTGACAGAAGACTCCTCAAAACCATTAGCAAAGCCTTCTACTTGGAGTATTGTTTGTTAGAGAAATCATGAATTGTAGCTAGTGCAAGAGTAGTGGGAAATGTGGCCTTTGCAGCCTTATGACTTTTCCATAAAAAAAGAGATGCATAGTGAATGCCATGAAGACTAGAAAAATCCTGATATCTTTAAAATATATCTCCACTATTTACCTCATTCCATATCCACTAGTAAGAACTTTTGGAAAATAACATAATAGTATAAATACGTAGCCAACTTGTTATGTCAACGTGGGGGCATTATTTTTTGTGGAATGTGAAGCACATTCAAACCCCAACCCAATCTCTGACTTTATTGACTGTGATGGTGCTGCTTGCATATGATGTTGGTATTGTTCCCCAAAGATTAAAATTTGGTTTAATGCAAGTGGCTTGTCAATAACACCTTGGTCATTAGCTTTCACATTTCTAGCTACCTAGGGCTCTCGATCCCCTTCCTTTCTGATAGAATGTTTTGTTGCACATGAAATATATAGTTTAGTCTTTTGGGCTTCTTCCAATTTTTTTGCATTTATTTAGAGGTCAGATTTTTCCTATTGTAGTAAGATATTCTGCTCCCCAAAGATTATATTTTTTTTTTTTTAATGCAAGTGTCTTGACAATAACACCTTGGTCATTAGATTTCTCATTTCTAGCTACCCGGGGTTGGTGATCCCCTTCCTTTTTGACAGAATGTTTTGTTGCACACGAAATCTCCACTTTAGTCTTTTGGATTTCTTCAATTTTTTTGGCATTTGATTTAGAGACCATACTTTTCCTGTTGCAGTAAGAATGAATATCAAGAGAAAGTCTACGCTTATAAGAGAATAAAAACTCAAGTAAATTCTTCCCTTCAATATTTGATTCAATAATGTATCCATAGTGGAAAACATTAGTCATCTTGGCTTCAAATATCTTCTCTTTAATAGTCTTGAAATTGTATTTATCAATAGAGGCATGGCTAGGAGATATTATTGGAAAAGTTGATGTATGGATCCCATCAAGTAGGCAGTGATCATCAATAGAACCGCTAAACAAATATTTTCCTAAAGATACTGTAGTATGGCCTTCTCGTGCTGTCAGATGGCTTTGAGTTGTTGTACATTTTGCAGATCTTGTACAAAAGACAATGTATGCAGGACTGCAAAAGAGTACTCCCCTGTAAATATTTTACTGTTTTGTCCCTTTATAGTTCCTAAAGTATGAGACTGCCACTAGTTATAATTGGCCACTAATCTCCTCTTCCATGTTCTTGTTTTAATCCAACATATTCTGCTCAAGAAATCTAACCCACATCATGTAGTTGAAAGTGTAGAGATCATTCAACATAGAGAATGCTTGAGATGTTGATGTGGCACCACTTTCATGGAAACATGCAAACCAGATAGGTGTTCATTTTTAGTCTCTCTCCTTAATGGAAAATTTTCTACAGGTTTCCATTTTAGCAGATCCACATAAGCATCTAACTAGTGTAAAAAATATAAAAGATCAATTTATTTCTGGATGTGAAAAGATAGAGAACATGGATCTTATCTCTATAGCCATTAATTTTCTTTGATATTTTTAAGTATTTGTAGCAAGTCTCAACTTATAAACACGAGTTATGTCCTTCACAATTAACAATCTAAGAAGATAAAGTTAGATATTCCTCCTAAGGTCCAAATAATGGACTCATTCCAATTCAGATACGCACATTATGTTATTACAAGTAGAAATCTCTTAACAATATAATTTGCAAAAAGTTGTAAGTAATTGTTTAATGTTTATCAGAATCATTGTAGTTATTTTCAACATTCTATGTATAGGTTGGAGTTGGTTTATTGGTGTTTCAATAGTTAGGAGGAATACTCCCAACAAAATTATATTTGCAGCAAAGATGTGAAATTCTTAAGGTATACAAACAAGGCAGTCCAATATAAATATGGGAGCAACCGTGAGAGCCTGATTGTTTTGATTAACCTTATGAGATTTGTCATTGTAATCATGTGAAAAATAAAAATCAGCATTAACTAAACAAATAAAATGATCATTAGAAAGGTAATAATTGAGTGACAAATGTGCATTGTGAAACTAGCAGATGCAACCCTCCTAAACAACTGAAAAAATAAAATCTCATGTAACTTTGTAATTAAAAGCAAAGTTATAGGAAAAATCATGTTCAATATGCAATAGTTTGCTCTCCAAATGCAATATACATAAATCAATTATTTGAAACAAGTATTAATAGCTGAATCACTAGATAAACCAGGATTTAGAAGCACTATAACCATGTTATCAATAGAAAATGATGCTATGTAGAATTAATAGAAATGTGTTTCTAAGTACAAAACTATGTGTCAAATAACTAATTGATGAAATTTGTGATAACCAAAAAAGTGACACAACACTGTCAAATGGACTATGTGTCCTATCTGAATCATGTTTGAAAAAGAAACATTGCAAAAATTAGCATAGTCGAAAAAGAGTATAAATAACTATCAAATCCAATCATATAGAGAACACCACCGAATTATAGACATGTAAATTTATTAACAACTGGAAATCTAAATTTTATTTTAGCCTAAAATCTATACTGTTAGCTCTAACCATATTCAACAACAGAAGAAAATTGCATAATATAATACATGTGAAGACAATGCCTAAAGCACAAATAAAGTTCAACTTAAAATCTCAAAAACGCTGTAAGCAAGAGAACATGGGCTACTTCCCCTTAACCCCCTTCCTCTTTCCTAGCTTCTTGAGATGAGGTTGAAACGAAACCACCATGAGACAACGACTACTAGATTGTAGCATCTAAGAGAGAAAAAGCTAAATTCAAATAAATAACAACCTACTTCAAAGTTTTCAATGTTGAATAACCTGAGACGAAGTTGCTATGAAAATGAAAGATTCCCCAAAACGAATAGTTTAATGCCAGACATTAAAGTTCAACATTATAATGGTTACACACTTATTTACAGTAGTTCAACATTATAATAATTACCCACTTATTTATAGTTACTTTTCTTGACCTCTGAATAGTGTTATATACACGAGTTTGTACAACTTGTTCTTACAATTTCATTGCAATTATGGGTTAAGTGTACAATAATTTAATGTGACATATAATTCTACACTAGCATGAATCTTATCTATACCATTGTTTAAATTTATAATGAAAATTTCACTTGCAATTCATTCCATAAATGCTGAGAAATATGTTCTATATTGATATTGGAATATCTATTGAAATTAAAGGTGTCGCAGACACAAAGGAAGCTCATATGTATCTATGATTCATGTATAGTTACATTTGATTTTCTAGTGACCAGAAGTCTAAATCTTGGCAGGCTGTTGCATACGTTATTATTTATAAATGAAAACAAGGGAATCTTGGCAGGTTGTTGCAAACTCTTCTAGTTTATAAATGAAATTGAGTGTTTAGAAACCAAGGTGGAGGTTACATCTAACCATTCCATTAATTAAAGAACACTATGCAACCTAGTACTATGCCTCTTATCTACTTAAATGTGAGTATAATAATAATCCCCAGAATAAATTAAACATTGTACCCATATCAAAAGAAACATCACAGAAAAACTCCTCATGGGTCATCAACTTGTAATCCTTTAATGAATGGTATATGGAGATATTATGAGGTAGCTCCATTCATTTGGTCACTCATATTTCAAAGTCCCAAGGCTTGTGAAGTGCCAACCTTACAGAGGGTGTCTGCATCTTTATTTTGTTCCATATAAATGTGTTGAAAATGATTAAAAAATTGTTTAAGATCTAAAACCTCCTCCAAAATAGGCTTGAGTGTGTGCATGTCACAGTTCTACATCTCATTGAACCAATTAACAACAATCATTGAATCAACAAAATCTATAATGAGGGAGTGTCCTTTTCTTATATGAACATGAGAAGAAGCTTGAGGCTAAGAAGCTTTGCATAATTATCGGAACCCCTCCCTAAACCACTTTGCAACTTGAGAATATGAGATTCTTTTAAATATAACACAACCCCACCACTTAATTTCCATTTCAAGTAGCTGCACCATCCAAGTATGCAACTTATATCCACTTCTTCAACATCAATCATCTTGTTAATGTGTGATCCCTCTTCCTTGGGAATCAGGCCAGTAGCTACACCATCCAAGTATGCAACTTATATCCACTTCTTCAACATAAATCGTCTTGTTATTGTGTGATCCCTCTTCCTTAAGAATTGGGTCACCTCTTCCTAACATTCCATGGGGCATATTCCTAAGGTTATTTTATTTTTGACTTGTAAAATTTATGCAACTTATATCCACTTCTTCAACATCAATCATCTTGTTACTATGTGATCCCTCCTCACGAATCAGGGCACCTCTTCTTGACATTCCATGAGGCATATTCCTAAGGTTATTTTATTTTTACTTTGTTAAAATGTTTATAGCTTCACCATCCAAGTATGCAACTCATATCCACTTCTTCTTCTTGACATTCCATGGGGCATATTCCTAAGGTTATTTTATTTTTACCTTGTTAAAATTTTTACAGCCTCACTGTCCAAGTATGCAACTCATATCCACTTCTTCAACATCAATCATCTTGTTACTGTGTGATCCCTCTTCCTTAGGAATCAGGTCACCTCTTTGTGACATTCCATGCCGCATATTCCTAAGGTTATTTTATTTTTACCTTGTTAAAATGTTAACAGCTGCACCTTCAAAGTATGCAACTTATATCCACTTTTTCAACATCAATCATCTTGTTACTGTGTGATCCCTCTTCCTTAGGAATTAGGTCACCTCTTCCTGACCTTCCATGGGACATATTCCTAGGGTTATTTTATTTTTACCTTGTTAAAGTGATCCCTCTTCCTTAGGAATTAGGTCACCTCTTCCTGACCTTCCATGGGACATATTCCTAGGGTTATTTTATTTTTACCTTGTTAAAATGTTTACGTATAATTATAATAATTAATTTTTTACCTTGTTAAAAAGTTTACTTTATATGGGGCATATTCTTAAGGTTATTTTATTTTTATCCTGTTAAAATATTTACTTTACATTACGGATACTTATAATTATTATTTTTTTACCTTGTTAAATTGTTTACTTTACATTACGTATAATTATAATTACTAATTGGCCTAACCCTAAGGGCGACCTCCAATTGACAAGGTACTTAGCAATGGGAACTCAACCAATTGAGCTATACCTTGGGGCTTTTATTTTTTATTTTTATTTTTTTTATTTTTTAATTTTCTTTTAATTTTTTTTTTTTTTTTTTTGTTTTTACTTAGTCTAACTTTAGATGAAATAGCCTTTTTCCTTGGTGATATAATTTCAATCAAGAACGTGATTTTTTGTTGTTTAAAATAATTTTGATGTTCAAAATACATTTTTGAAGGCATAAATAGATTCAACACTCTCAAACACCACCTAGGTTTTGTACAGATTAAACAACTTAAGTTTTAAAAAATATCTACCAAATTTTGGTTAAAATTAACTAGAAATAATGTTGTGAAAAAAATCATTTCATGTATAAGTTAGAGTGAGCCTTTTGTTTTTTTGTTATTTGATGGAGTCAAAATATTTTAGTTAATACTTATAAAGATTTAATTTAATTTAATATATATGTATATATATTTTTTTTATTTTGCAATTTTTCTAATTCAAAACATTACAACATCTCTACCATATCTGATTAGAGAGCTCTTCTAGACACAAAAATGTTTTAATTAATAATTATAAAAAACATTGAACCATATTTATGACATTAAGATATATATCATTTAAACTCAATAAAAAAAATATTTTTTAGCTATAAATTATAAAATATTTTAAAGTATTGAAAAGTGTTTAACACATTTATCTACTGATTCAAATATATTTCACTTTTCATATGCCAATTTTTCTATTTACCTAACATATATAACCATTTTGTTATTAATGTATTATTTTTTTATTTTTTTTAGGTTTATGGATTTTGGAAATTGGTGAGTCTATTTATATCTTAAAGGGATGTTTGGAATATTTATCAATGCATGACCATACCAACCACACACCATGATCTCATGCACGACAACTATAACCATGTCAATGTATTCATAATGATGTATAAATGTTGACATGCATAACAAGTGCATAACTGACATACACTCATGACAACCACATCCAACAACAACACCATCAAATCTCACATGGCGACATAAGAACAATCAGGACCTCCACCATGCATACACAACAAGCACATAAATAAAAAACATGAATAACACATATGTAATCTACATGTATGCATGAACAACACATTCCAACCATCCAGTCCAAGGGTTGAACCATGCTCTGATACCACTTTGTAACACCCTCCTCCCACATTTAACCAAGCTAACCAATCCAATAGGGTAAACATGTAATGAGAGGCTACTATGATGTGATTCAACTCCCCATGTATAGTTAAGGAAGTGGAACCAAAAAAATAAACCCAATCTGACTTTACTCAGGCATTACAGACCCTTCAGGAGACAACCAATTCTTCCAAGTGCCTAACCCCTGAGACAACTTGTCTTTTTCCTAAGCTAGATCCCAAACTGCTCCCACGACAAGCCATGCATGTGACTGAGACCTTATAATCGCTCCCACAATAATGCATGCTAGCAACTATGGCCTTTTTAAGGTAATTCTATACCAACGGCCATAGATTTTGTGCCACTTTTTCAAGGTTGGGACTCAGGCCATTGTCCAGAACTTCATGAAACTTACAGAAATGTTAAATAACCATGAATTAAAGCTACTAATTCAAAAATTAGTATAAGGACTTGAATAGACCCCTACTATCCATGACAATAATTTCACAAACATATCACAAATATGAAATCTACAGGTCATAACAATAGATCTGAGCATAGGGGTCTCATACTTATCTAAGATTCGTAAAGAAGGATTGATGAATTATCACAATAGACGCGTTATCATATAATTAAGTCATATATTCATTCACATCTCATGTACTAATAAAATCATGATGAGATCCATAACCAAAGTCTGTCATAAACCATACTTATAACCAACATATAACTGTTTAGAAATCTAGGGCATGAAGATTAGGTGATCTCTCTTTGGTGATAACTACTTGTGAATTCTTTTTACTTCTTTAGATAAGGTTCTTCTTTGACTTAGATTATTATAGTGTTATTTTTAATCAAACAACTACCAAACCATAAACAATAATGAAACAAGAGGCACAAGATGTAGGTGACCATCCATGGCAAAAACCTCTCCAGCTTGAGAGGAAAACCCAAACAAATTCTCCTTCTTATAGAAACTTCAATTGATGAATACCAATACCTAGACCCTTGATCTATTAACCTCTCCAAGACCAAGTCACAAGACCCTCCTTTACTACTTTTTGTTCTTTCAAAAGTCAATGATAGTCAATTTGACTTATAGCACTATAGATTTCAGCTGCTCCAACATTTCAGCCTTCTACCACAATCCTACAATTCTAGGTCTTACTATACTTCTGCAATTCACACGTGTGAGGTTGATTTGAGGTCGTTTGGAGACCCTTTCGTTCTTCACTTGACTTGGAAACTCCTTGAGAATTCAAATAGCAATAATGATGATTGGTGGCTTACTTAATGGCTTCTCTAAGGACTATTATAACCCTACTACAAAAACGCTAATTTTTGCCACACGTGTGAAGAGAAATTACCCAAAATAGTGGTAAACCTTTTTGCTCCTCTTACCTTCCACTTTGCTAGTTATAATATTTCTCTCCTTGTGATTCTCCCACTCCTTCTCTTTCTTCTGATGTTTGAACAAATTTATCATATGTGAAGCTAAGAGCACTCTATATATAGTGGTCTCTCCATGTGTTATAGGTAGACTTGTTCTTGTGCCTAGGCCGACGTGCTCTTCTTGAATCATCTCTATTCCATTTTGTAGGTTGACTTCAGCGAAGCTTGTGACATGGCCTTGGAGGGTTAATGAATCAAACAATTTCTTTTTCTACAATGTATAATATGCCCAAATGGGTTTTCAATCTTTGACATTGAATCATTATAGCTTATGACATGATGAGCAACCCTAAAGGCTCACAATGGGAGCCTTAACTATAAAATAAATTCCTTGAGCATGAAACCCATGAATCAAGCATTACAAAAGAGTTTAATTTTATTCTTTACATCAATTACATAAAATCATGATTACACATGTCATTATGAAGACCAATCCTAGTTACATATTTCAACACTCCCTGTTAACTAGGGAGGTATTCATAATCCATACAAGGTGCTTGGACATTCTCAATATGAAGAATTCTCATAAGAAGAGTCAGATTGGTAACCCATTTGTATAACATCATATTATCTAACATTTTCACAAAGAAAGGCATTGACTAACCACTTTCTCTCTCCACAAGATCAAGGCCAAATTTTGACGAAACCAATGATTTATAGACACTTTCATAATTGTCTCTCTCAGAAATTACCCTACCTAAATTCTCAAAGTGTGTTCCATCAAGACTATTTTTATCTTGGATTCCCAATCCTCAAGGAATATTGGTCCTCTACAACTACTCTTATCTTGGATGACCTAACTCATCCTCAAAGAGAATCAGATGTCATATGTTTACCCAATCCTCCATTCTGTCCTCCCAGGTGAAGACAAAAATGGTGTGTCTATCTTTCCCCATGGGCTTCACTAATACTTATGGTTGTTAGTCCTAATCTAGTGCATCAGACATGAATTAGAGAGCCATATTTATCACTCCCACTTAACCAGGGATGACTAATCCATTCCATAAAAGGAATGTACCCAAGCTCCCTCATAATCAGGGACTTGTCCAAGCTTCCTCTTGACTAGGGACTTGCTTCTAGCAATCCTTTAAGTGGAGATCATGGGACAACCAATTACTTGTAGAAGTCCTCCTTTGATTTCATGAATTTCTTCTTTGTCATAGAGTCTACATCTTTCATGACTTCTGTGTAGGGAATAAACCATCGATGGGTTTCATCCATGAGTTAGTCTTGTCATTATTACTTTCATTGGAAGGTGATCCACTTGTCCATTTCTGATCTTCCTTCATGCCATGTTTCCTTCTTCATGCCATGTTTCCTTAAGGATGTTTCATCCTGCTACATGGGCATAAGTTGTGAAAGACATCCACAACTCTTCCCTTGGCAACCCTGCGTAATCCCATCCAAATATTATTTAAAAAATAAGAAATGAATATTAAAACTATCTTTGTGATGGTCTTTCATCATGACATCTTCATGTGAGCATTAACATCCTTCATACATATTGACATATCTCCAAAAGATATATAATGTGAAGGGTCTCTTTCTTTTTCAGACTTCATCAAGGTCTTCATATCTTTCATGGAGATATCATAGTCAAATATTAGTACTTGGATATTGGTATGTTTCTCCAGAGTTTCATATTTCATGATCTCTTTCTTTCTTCGTACATTTCCTTTCCAGGAACTTTTAATTAGAGTTCTTACAAATATTGTCAACCACCTCACATTTCATATGAGGACATATTAGGTTAATTTCATCTAGGAAATGTGTGACCCATGCCTTCCTATATCCTTTCAAAGGAAGAGATCCTTCCTTTTGATCATGTTCTCGAGATAGAGCATTTATCCATGTTACCTGAAATTATATGACATGATTCTATTGTATCAAATATGAGCATACATACTTCATTATCCTTTAAGGTCATCTAGACTTCCTTCAACAACTTCCTTGATTAGAATAACTTCAATCCCTTGACCCACTTCACTTCTTTCTACATCATACCATCATTCCATGAATCCCATATAGGTTGGAATTCCTGGCAAGACATTTGCTTCTTCCAGAGGTGAACCTTCCAATGGAGGATATTGATCATCTTCATCCTACAAATTCTCCTTTTGAATGATGTATGATGAGCTCTATGCTATATGACTTTCCTTTTCCCATAAGTACTACTTATGCTTCTAATGAGGTTACCAAGAGCATGACTTTTCTATACATGACAACCATGGACTTCTATTTCAGTGATATTTCATGCTTCTTTATGATGATGTCATGAGATCTTTCTTTCAATCGTATGCTTATATGATGCCATATCCTAACATGATGCATACTATCATGCTTCTAATGATTCCTACCATGATAGTTTTATTTTACAACATGAGCTTTAAAAGAACTTAGGTGAGGAAGACCTATCTTAACAATAGTAAATATCTTTTACTTCCTCCATGTTGAATTTCTTCTTTTCATCTTCTTCCACTGCTTCAATGATGTGGGATACTTCCCTTATTCATTCATTTCTCTCCTTCTTGAGCTTAGGAAAGTCTCCCTTGAAGTGCCCATATCTTGACATCCATAACATTGGATCTATGACATATTGATCTTCTTCTTTTCCCGAGGACCAACCTTACCAAATATGCCTTTTCTTCTTGACATGAAAATAAATGTTTGACCCTGCTCATCTAATCTTGTATCACTTTTTTCCTTCAACTTGTTTTCTTCAATCTTGCATAGTGACCAAAAATTATTGAATGGGATATCTTTCTCCTGTTCATAGGCCTTTGATACAAGGTTTCCCTATTCAACAGTTAGAACATTTAGAAAAATGGTAATAATTCTTTATCAGATGTCATCTCTCCTAGATATTGAAGTTGATTCCTTACTAGATATGCTTTTGTGAGACATGTAGATATCCCTTCATACTTTGATGCTTTCAATTTGCATAGATGAGATATTACTGATAGGATTTTCCCTAGCATTCTTTCATAGAATATTTCTAGTAGCTTATCATATATCCATTTTTATGTCTCCAACTATACTATATAGGGGATGAGGGAATCCTTGATGGACTATATAAGAATCCTCTGAGCCCTTAGATCCTTTTTGATATATTTATATAGTGCTTTCCCTTCAGATGGTTTGGAGACTTTTCCATTGACATGATCAATAAATTCATTTTCCTTGAGGACTAAGTATATCCTCCTTTCCCATGCAAGGAAGTTTGATGACCCAACCAACTTATTTTTCTTCTTACAAAATGAAGTCATTTTACTAAATTTAATTACAGAAATAAAGATACATACTTGTCAAAATAAGATTATCTCTTCAATTTGATCCCTTTGGTGATGATGATTAATGACTTCTTGATGATATATCGATACTTCTTGGATGATATTCTTCAAGGATAAGGATTTTCTTTTTGAGATGAAATCATTTGCTTCAAAGAGAGGGAGATTTCCTTGATATCTTTGATGATGACAATGCCCTTGATCTATCTACCCTTGGATGAGTAGTCTTCAATATGATTCAAATCCAAGTCATCCCTTTCTTGAGTAGAGATAGGGTCGTTGAGGTCCTTTTCTTTGATGATGACTCGAGCAAGGATCCCAAGGCTTCTTATGGTGAAGAATTTTTCTTCGATCTAGGGTTTTGACACTTCCTTGTATATCTTAGCTTCAAGATACTTTTAGAATGAGATCATTTGTCAGATCTTCTTTGATGCCCTTCAAGAGATCCAATCCATGAATTCTCGAGTATCTCTTGATGAGATTCCCTTCCTTGATTTGTTACCTTAGCTCTGATTCTATGTTGAGAAATCTAGGGCATGAATATTAGGTGATTTGTCTTTGATGATAACTGCTTGTGAATTCCTTTTACTTGTTTAAATTAGGTTCTTCTTTAACTTATATTATTATAGTGTTCTTTTTCATCAAACAACTACCAAACCATAAACAATAATGAGACAAGTGACATAAGATGTAGGTGATTAGCCAGGGCCAAAGTCTCTACAACATGAGAGGAAAAACTAAAAAAATTATTCTTCTTATAGAAACTTCAATTGAAGAATACCAAGACCAAGACCCTTGACCTATCAACCTCTCCAAGACCAAGTCACAAGACCCTTCTTCACTACTTTTTCTTCTTGCCCAAGTCAACAATAGCCAATCTAACTTCTAGCACTATATATTTTGTTTACTCTAACATTTTGACCTTCTACCATAGTCATACAATTCTCAGTCTTATTCTACTTGTACAATTCGCACGTGTGAGCTTCATTTGAGGTAGTTTGGAGAGCCTTTATTTCTTTTCTTGACTTGGGGACTTCTTCTTGAGGCTTCGGCTAGCAATAATGATGATTGGTGGATTCCTTAATGGATTCTCTAGGGATTGTTATAACCCTACGAGAGAAACCCTAATTTTTGCTACACGTGTGAAGATAAATTACCCAAATAAATGCTAAACCTTTTCACTCCTCTTGCCTTCCACTTTACTGGTTATGAGACTTCTCTCCTTGTGATTCTCACACTCCTCTTGCTTTAAATGCTTGACCGAATTTTATCCTAAGTGAAGTCGAGCTCACTCTATATATAGCAGTCTGTCCATGTGATATAAGGTAATTTGATCTTGCACCTAGGCAAACATGCTCTTTTGGAACCATATTTATTCCCTTTTGTAGGCCGACATCAAGGAGAGATTTTGACATATTCTTGGAGGGTTAATGAATCAAATAATTTATCTTTTTATAATGTATAATATGCCCAAATGGGTCTTCAATCTTTGAAATTGACTCATTAGACTTGATGACATGATGACCAACCCTAAAGGCTCACAATGGGAGCCTTAGATATAAAATAAAATTCCTTGAGCATGAAACCCATGACTCAAGCATTAAAAAATAATTTTATTTTCTTCTTTACGTCAATTATATAAAACCATGATTACACATGTCATTATGAAAACCGAACCTAGTTACATATTTCAACAATAACCAACAAAAATAACAAGGATATAAAGCCATAAACCACATATGAACATGTACATTTACACATGAAATACCAAAGGAGAAGGAGCTATTATTAATGAATGCTTAAGCAAACCAAGCCAAGGAATTCCACGAACCACTCGACCATAGATTGGCTAAACCAAATATTTCTTTCAACCAATCATCCTCGTACCATATTCCAAGCATGAATGTGCGACTCATAACAAGACCAACCGGGGCTTCCACAGGCTTTACTGTATATCCCACCAAGGGATTCCTAGGCATGAAACGCTCATCAATATAACCATGATTTACCACAATCCCATCAGATTACTAGGCCTATACAAGCGTGGATGCCTCCAAATCTCTCTACTTAAACCGTGAGGAATTTTTGTATCTCAACCTCTCAGATTTATTGTGTATCCTACCATTATCGGTCATGGGATTCCTAGGTCCAATCAAGGGTATTAAAAATCAGGCTTTATCATATATCCCATCTCGAGATTCCTAGGCCTTGTGATCAATCATGAGACAACCCCACTCAACTTCGAATCCATCTGAAAATCTATCTCAACAAAAACAAGAGAACCCCATCACACCATGGCTATCCAGAAATTGTAAGGCAAGGCTAAAGACCACTTCCACATCTGGAAAAACCCATTCCAATGACAACAAGAGAACCAAAATCACACATTCATGTACCATGCATGCCAAAAATAGATAGGAAATCATACATGCAACTCAATACCTACAGGTAATCCCACTACAACCACTTGATCATGTTCTTCCTTACTTGATATTTTTCTTCCTCTTGCTTTCTTGTCCTTCTTTTTCCTTCTTTCCTCCAATTCTAGAGTGCTCCGAGAATGCTCTAGGTGTCCAAGAGTATAAGAGAGAGAGAGTAGAGAGAGAGATCCAAAACTGAATTGACAAAAGGTTGTGAATTGAACTTTAGAAGCCTTTTTATTAATGAGGCCTTTATTCCTTCAATTTTCCATTATTTTCCTTTATTTTCCTCCTCACATGCAACCCATAACCTTTCACCTTCCTTTTCTCCTATTTCCAATATTTTCATAAATAAAATGTCAATTATTGCCTCTTGCCTTTCCAAAGCCTTTTCCATTTCCTTTGCCAATTTCTTTAGCCATAACAAACCAAATGAACACCAACACTATTACGTTTTTCCCAACATTTTGCTTGGAATAAGTGGCCCATGAACTTCATTATTATTTTTCCTTTATTAACTTTATTACATGGATTTTTGACCAAGGTTGTTACAATTTCTCTGTCACGGGACTAAATATTCCTTGAATCTATTGGGACCCTACACTAGGCCACTTTACTGTGTGTTGGTCTCCAGTGACGACAAGGTCCTCGATGGTAGCACTCTTGGCATTTGAGTATCTCTTCCTATATCATCTTTTTAGTCTGCAACATAATCTCATAGCGTGACCCTCATCGTGCAGAGGGAACAAAGCACGGGGAGGCCATGGCTAGAGTTAGGGTTGTGGACAGGGGTGTAGTGGACGTGAGTCCTAACCATGGCCGGCTAGGGGTTGGGGTCATCGAAAGACAACAAAATTAATTAATGAGGTTTCCCAGGCATACTAGGCCAATACACAACCTCATATTGATCAATTAATATTAGGGTGGGAGACTGACTCAAATCAGTAGGCTAAGAACAAAAAAATGGAGATGGATGAATGGTAGGATCTTGTCCCCGACCTGGGCCATTCCATAGGCCAGTACACCAAGTTTCAACAAACAGTTTATCTATACTAGATGGTGAAAAAGATTGTGGAAAAAGGTTTGTCTACCTCTATTGTAGGAACATCTAAGCCAAAAATAAAATTTCAGGAAATCCACTGGGAATTTCAACTTATCCAATGTCATATTCAACAACAAAATACTTGCCTCAATTGTAGAGAAGCATACCACCTTCCTTCCTCAGATTGAACTGTCGAAGTCTAGTGCTAAAAACCTGATGCACATAAACTCGTCTGATGAGTAGAAGTCTGATCGACATAGTTTGGTTTCTTAAATTTTGATATGTATCAATGACTCATTCGCAGGCTTTGTTGTTTTGTTATAGATATATAGTTAATAGGAGATTTAAAGATTATCAAGTTTATATAGCTTTTTTACAAATTCTCAGATTCTTTAGATTTTGGATGGTATATAATGTGGCCAGATGGCCAACATACCTGGTTTCCCAGTTGGAAGGTTCAGGCCATCTAATCATGTTGGATATTGATGTAAAACTTGCTTGTTTTTTAGATGGAATAGAAAGGAACTGCCAAGTGTACAAAAAAAATGAGGATTACTTTTATTTTTCTTAATAAATGATAATTTTGTTTAATATTATCATCTACTTTTTATGCAAACTATTTCAATTATTCTTTCACTAAAATTATTAATATTTTATTAAAAGATGCATTTCTAATGTCCCTTGGTAACTTTGTAAATATTGACTTACTATAGTTAAAAGGACTTCATTTTTCTTTATTGGTAGGGAAGGCTAAACAATAAGTAGATATATATAGGGAATAAACATTAGAGAAGCTCACATGCCAAGTAGTTGGACAATTAAGGGTAATGTGGTTACCTGCACAAGCTCCTCCTTGTGAACAAAACATCCAAAATAAATCCAAGAGGGTATGAAGAACCTCGGGCAAAAGGAGAGGAAAGAAAAAAAGACTCTAGAAGTTTGAGAAGACATTGTCATCGAGGGAATCTAGAGTTAGTTGGCTAGTGGAGTCCATCTAAAGTTTGGATGCTTAAATTTTAAACCCCTAGCTAAGTCTATTTGGAATCAGTTTCCCTTAGGGAAAATACTTTTGTATAATTTATTGTTTTGAAACTACTCTAGGTGTCAAGAAAGCTTGGGGGTTGATGCAATAATAAAGACTAGTCTATTTCGTTGAGTGGAGAATTGCCACCCTAATTACTTTTATGGTCCATTGGAATAAGTGAAAAATAGATAATTAATAGATAGATTAACTTATGTTTCATTTTATGTTTTAGAATTGTGACCATATTTGGTGAGATATTGGTATGATTTTGGAAAGTTAAGTACGTTATGTTATAAAATGAATAATAGTGTTTTAAATGGAAGACTCGGTAGGAAGGGGAAAATGAAAAAAAAAACTTAAAATTGGACTTAACAAACCAATAGAAAGAAAGAGTCACACACTCTGGTCAGAGTTGGGTTAGTTTCTAGCCCAGTTGATGAAAATCAATAGCTAGAAAAACAAACCCACTTCCTTAAAGCTCAGACTAAAAAAAAAAGGAAATAGGAAAATATGTTGATCATATATTCTTCATTAATGTTGTTTTCTTCTGTATAAATAGTGGAAATTCTAGACAGTCAGTTGGGGAGATTTTGGGTTAGATTCCAGGTCAAGCTAATATGTTGGCAACCAGGGCAATTAATCCCATAACTTCATAGAATTAGGGAAATTGAAACTATAGAATAATGGAATATGAATTGCAATGAAAGAAAAATTGTATTGTGTATCAGTTAACAAGAGAATGGGACTTGTGTCCTTGTTTTTTTAGTTTTGTAATATCAACAATTATCAAGAAGCCATGATAAATAATAATAAGTCTAATAAATAATATTATAACCAAGTAAAAAATAACTTAGTCATCAACAAAAAATAATGGTAAAACAGTGCTTTCACTTCTTTGTCAATGAAGCATAACCAACAACCGTATAAATACCATGTACGTAGAGAAGCCAGTAAACACAGAGAACAAATCCATCTAAAATTTTTGGTAGACAACCATGATGCTATGTAAGAACTTTCATTATGCATGCACTGATATAACCATAAAACAAATAGATTGCTTTTGCAAATTGATCAAAAAATCGCTCTCGTTCCGTAAGGCTGAATTCCATAAAAAACCAAAAAAAATTATCGCAGTGCCAAAACAAATATTGAGTGCATACAGAGGAAAGATATATAAAGCTAGAACAGATTATGAATACTCAAAGGTATCTAGAAAACAATACAGTTCTGGGATATTCTAGATCACATGAGTCTTCTATGAGAAATATGAACTTCATGTTTGCAGGATTTGAGGAACCTCGAAGCTATGCAAAGGTGCTTCAAGAAAGAATCAACATATATAAAAAGGTAGCAAGAAAGAGAGGAATCCATCACTACAACAATTCCAACTTATCAAAGGAATCATACCAAAGGAGAATGAGCCAATCAACAAGACAACATAGGTACCTCGATGTACAAACTCATGAACTTTCCAACTTCAGGTACTCTAATTTATTTTATGGTCACTGTTATAATTTTCATATCTTCAGACATAAAACTACTGATTATAGAAGAGTCAAAGTTGATAGAGATGAAAATTTTGGATACAATAAGTATCAAAATTTTAGATCTCAAAACTCTCCTCCCATAAATAAAAATACCTTCTCTCCCCTGATGGATGATGTTGAATGCTTCAAATGTAATAATTTTTGGCACAATGCGAGTGAATGCAAAATCAAATTTGAGTATTCATCCAAATCCAAAAATTCTTAGTAGCGAGCCTTTCCAAAGGATAAGAGGAATTGGAAATGTAAGTCTGGAAATAACATGGAATGTGGACTTGCTCTGTCAGTATATAATCAAGAAAATAGATGGTATGTGGATAGTGGCTATTCCAAACATATGAATGGGGATAAAAGTAAGTTCCTCTCTCTAAAAGAAAAGGACAGGGGAACAATGTCACGTTTGATAATAATGCTCTAGTAAAAATTAAGGGTAATGGCATAGTCAGTGTTGATGAAAATACTAAAGATCAAAATGCACTATATGTAGAGGGTCTCAAGCACAACTTCCTTAGTGTGAGCCAGATGTGTGATAAGGGCTATAATGTGGCCTTTTGATCCAAAGGCTATGAAAATGAAGAGAATGGAAAGATGGTGGGAAAAGAAGTCAGAACTCATAATAATGTATATGTGTTTGATGACTCCAAACTAGGTTGCTACTTGAGCAAGACAAATAAAACATAGTTGTGGCATAGGAGACTTGGTCATATGAATTTTTATAGTTTGATAAAAGTCAGCAAGATAGGAGCCACAAGAGGATTGCCAATACTATCAAGGCATGATAATTCTATTTGCAAGTTTTTTCAATTTGGTAAGCAAGCTCGAATTCATTTCAAGACAAAGGAATTGTCATCATCTAAACCTCTAGAGTTAATTCACACTAATATCTGAGGCCCAGCTAGGACAAAAATGCCAAGTGAAGAAAATTATTTTATGTTTCTTATTGATGATTTTACCAGAGATACAAGGATAATGCTCTTAAAAGAAAAATCAAAAGCTCTTAAACATTTTAAGGCATTTAAAGCCCAGGTAGAAAATGACAAAGATCTAAAGATCAAATTCTTAAGATCAGACAGAGGGGGATAATACCCTTCAAGATAGTTTGAATAATATTGTGAAGAGCATGGGATAAGGAGGTAGTATTATGTGGCTAGAACTCCACAACAAAATGGAGTAGCAGAGAGAATGAACATAACAATTCAAGAGATGGCTAGAGCTATGATGGATGAAGCAGATGTACCTCACACCTTTTGGGGAAAAGCAACACAAGAAACAATGTATCTACCAAACAAAACACAATTCAGGCCTAATAGTGATAAGACTCCCTACGAGTCATGGAAGGGGAGACCTGCATCAGTGAAACACTACAAGGTGTTTGGGAGAAATTTTTTTATCAAAAGAAATTATAAAAATCCTAGAAAGTCTGACTCTCGTGCTTATGAGTGTATATTTCTCAGTTACTCATCCAAAAGTAAAGTATACAAATGCTACAACAAAAGGATAAAGAGAGTTGAGGACTGCATTGATATAATAGTGGATGAAATAATACCACAATCCAAGTCTTCCAAAGAAAACATGTGCTCAAATGGAGAAGAAAGTTCAACCACTAGATTCTTAGATCAAGAAGAAATAAAGGAAAATGATGAAGATGAAGAACTGAGTACAACACTAAGGTCCAAAACTCCCTCAAGGTATAAAAAAGTGTGGAAAATCCTATGAGGACTTGTAATTGTCGAACTATTAATATTTAATGTTATAGATTTATTTGGAAAAAAACAAATTCTTGTTAGTGTCGTCATGATATCCCAATTCTTAACTATTAATATTCATGATGTATAAATTTAAGAATTAAATTTTAGTTTTTAATTTTATTTAATAGAGGCTTCCAGGTATTACTAAGATTTAGACCATCATCCCTATTCATGGTGTTTATCCCTTTTTCTATTTATATGGCTCGTTTAACTCTTATTTTTAAATAATGTTCTTGTTTTTGGCTAAGTTTAGCATTTTACATGTAGATGTAATGAGAAGAGGAGCATGCATGTTCTGCCAAGGCAGATTTTGATGTTCTATCCAAAAAGAAGAACACTATTTAAAAATAAGTGTCAAAAAAGCCATAGAAATAGAGAAAAGGATAAACACCATGAATATGGATGACAATCTAGAGCTTAGTAATACCTGGAAGCCTCTATTTGAGAAAATTAAAAACTAAAATTTAATTATTAATTTTATTCATTATGAATATTAATAGTTAAAAATTGGGATATCATGTCAACACTAACAAGAATTATTTTTTTCCCAATGAATCTATATCATTAAAAATTAATAGCTCAACAATTACAACTCCTCATTGTGAATTGCAATCCCCTGAAGATGGACTCACTTTGATGTCCGAAACGTTGGGTTAAAAGATCCTCATAAGACCCTTTTATTAAAAATACCTTTATGGAATAATTATTTCAAAGCCCTCAAGGTATGTACATAAACAACTTCCAGAAATCCAAAATATTGGTGATCAAAGACTTGGGGTTCAAACTAGGAGGAGATTCCTTAGCAACCCAGGCTGTGAAAACCTTGCTTTAATATCTCAAATTGAGCCCAATATGATCCAAATGGATATTGGTGGCCACCTGCCTATTCCACGTAGACCTCCAGTCGGTTTCATTTGTTTCCTTATTTATTTCATAATTTACTATTTTTAGCATGCTTTAGAGTCTTGAACTTCCAGAGTAGTTTTTACCCCATAAATGGCATATTTTTTTAGGTCTGCATCAAGCTTACCTACCATGGGCCAGCCATAACTCATTTATTACTCGGAGATACTTTTCCAAAAAATTATTGTATGCACCAAACACATATAATATGACCAAATTACAACCCCGGGAAGTTGGCTACCCAACTATCCCTAACGAGACCCACAAACTCTTGGTGTTACATCTCCTAGGGTTAGGGTTTTGGTTATTTAGGGTTTTTCCTTGTTGTTAAATAATAAGTAGGCTCTTGAGCCTCATTGTAACATAGTTAAGAGGCATGTAGCCACCACATCTCTTCTTAGAGATAAGCTACCATCACCCGAGCTAGTTTATTTCCATTTTGTTTGTAAGCACATTTCAATATTTTGATATTAATGAAATGAAGTGTTATTTATACTACATCTATGTATTTATGGTTATATCTGTAATTTGTTGCATTCCTATTTAAGTTCGGATCAGTGGCATCAGAGCAGTTTTCTCTTTCTCTATTTTTCTTTGCATGTACCCAACAAGGTCAGGGTATAAGGAGTTAGGGCTCGATCTGGTTGAAACTTCGCAAGACTAGCCTCGCAAACCCTAACAGCCTCCCATGGTGGAAGAAAAGAAATATGAGGGTACAACAAATCCTATCAAAATATTTCTTGAGGAAGTCCTTGAGTGATAGAGGAACATGATGATGGATAACTTTTCTCAAATCCTCCAACAACTACCCACAGGCGGCACATCTTCATCCAGCAGCCACTCTGGAGGCACCACTCCTTTTAAGGTACAAGTTAACTTTAATACTCCCATATTTGAGGGCCAGACAGATGTAGATGCTATAGATAAATGGTTGAATTTGTTGGAAGGATATTTTTCAGTTCATGGATTTTCCAATTAGGAAAATATTACTTTTTCACTTCTCAAAGCTGCCCCACACGTCAAGGAGTGGTGGGAAACCTACTGTGAACAAAAGGATGAGAGGAAATCCTCATTGTTTTCAATTGCACCCACTTTTTATTCTTTCCATGACACCATCAAGGAACAATATTACCCTATCGGGAGCTATGAAGATAAATACATAAAGTGGACCACGCTCCAGTGGGGAAGGGGCCAAGATGTGCCGAAGTTTACAAATGTTTTCTGTACCCTTCGCACAAAGTTGGGTATCAAGGATTCTGAGTGGCATTTGGTACTCAAGTACTGCGAATATCTACACAAGCACATATAGGATGAGATGGAGTTCTTAGACATCTCCTCGCTTGGCACATCATACCGATATGCTGTCAAGATTGAGCAAAATGTTTAACAAAAGAAGTGAGAATTTGGATCTGCAAATCTAAAACAAGGAAAATGCGCCCCCAAACCACAGAGAAAAGACCAAATCTAATGTCGAAGTGACAAGAAAATAAAAACACCACGAAGACAAAGAAGGACACATGAAAATGGTGTTAGTTCCATAAGAGCTCCACTCACAACACAAGGGAGTGTCGGGCCAAGAAGTCGTTGATGGACGAGATGAAGCCTTCCAATTCAGACACCTGTTTTCAATCTGAGTCGGAACCCAACAAGGGGGATGAAAAAGGGAAGTAGATCATTGACATGGAGCCCAGTGCCACTGTGGCCACCACTAAGATCTAGAAGAATAAGCTTGAAGATCTAGGGGAGGGGGAATGCCTCTTCCACTCATAGATGTGGGTGAAGGGTTCTCCACTACAGTTCATTGTTGAAAATGAGAGCAAAAAGAACCTCATTTTAGTAGAGTTCGTGAAGTAGTTGGGGGCCTACCAACGACAACACATCCATAGCCATGCATCATTAGATAGCTTCACCAAGGATGAGATCTCTGTGTTAGCCAATAGTGTCACTTTCCCTTCATGGATGAGGTGTTGTGTGATGTTGCTCCTCTTGAAGTTTGTGATGGATTATTAGGACACCCATACTTGTGGAAGAGACATGTTGTATATGAGTCTAAACCTCACTATGTGATTATTACTTTGGGAAATAATTTGTATAGGATACTAGAGGCAGCCCCACCTACTGCCATCTCTTTGATCACTACAAAGAAATGTAGTATGATCATTTCCTAGACTAGGAAATTTGTATTTCTTATGATTTTCCCTCAAGGCAAGAAGAAGGTTGTGGCTACAACTTCCAAATAGAGCTACTCCGCACAACAAAAACAAATGGACAAGGTCATGAAGGAGTACAGGGACATTTTTGCTCACCTATAGTGGTACCTTTACACTATTAGGTCAAGTGCTCCATTGGTTTGACCCCAGGCGCATCGCTACCTAATGGAATGATCTATTGGACCCCACCACAAGCTTTGCCCACTTTGATATGGGCCATACACCATCACCAAGGATGTAGATGACAATTCCTTCAAGCTCAACATCGCATTGGTCCTTGGTTTGCATTCAGTGTTCATTGTAAACTACCTTCGACCATATGTTCCACCATTGTTGGACACATCTGACATTGCAGACGAACTCACACCAACGTAGCTCAACCCATACTGCATGGAACAGAAAACAACTGATCAAATCATGGACATGTAGATCAAGAATACTCTCCAGCAAAGGATCCAGCTATATCGAGTTATCAAAGTAGGCCAACTGCTTCACTAGGGAAAGTTGTTCACCAGGGACCAGGTTCAATGGAAATTTCCTAACCTCATGGAGGCTCTACACACAATTGGGACCATTACTTCCTAAGGGGTTGACTGATCTAGGTGGATATTGGTGGCCACCCACCTATTTCACCTATACCTCCAGTCCTAAACTTCCAGAGTAGTTACAAGGTATCATACACACTAAACATAGATAATATGACCAAATTACAACCCTGTGAAGTTGGTTGCCCAACTAACCCCAATGGGGTCCACAAACTCTTGGCATTACATCTCCTAGGGTTAGGGTTTTCTGTTGTTGTTAAATAGTAAATAGGCCCTTTATCTTCATTGTAACACAATTTAGAGGAATGTGGCCACCACATATCTTCTCAGGGATAAGCTACCATTTCCCAAGCTAGTTTATTTCCATTCTATTTGTAAGCATATTTTAGTATTCTGATATAAATTAATCAAGTGTTATTTTTGCCACATCTTTTTATTTATGGTTATATGTGTAATTTGTTGCATTCTTGTTTAAGTTTGGATCACTAGAAGCCCATTCAAGCAAGTGAGAATAAGTCATGGTTAAAGGAAATGAATAAAGAGCTATATCAAAACAAGAAGAATGACACTTGGGAGCTTGTTCCAAGACCCAAAAAGAAAAATTCCATAGACACCAAATGGGTCTTCAAAAATGAGTTGAATGAGCAAGGTTAAGTGATTAGTAACAAGGGTCGCTTAGTCTCCAAGGGATATGCCCAAATAGAGGGAGTATATTTTGAAGAAACCTTTGCACCTGTAGAAAGATTGGAAGTTATTAGAAAGTTTCTTATTTTTACCAATCATACAAACATCAAGGTGTATAATATGGATGTGAAGTCAACCTTTCTCAATGGAGATTTGAAATAAGAAGTATATATTGAGCATCTAGAGGGGTTCATGCTCACAGAAAATGAATGGCTTGTGTGTAAATTGAAAAAGTCCTTATATAGACTCAAACATGCCCCCCAAGCATGGTAAGTTAGATTAGATAGATACCTTCAACAATAAAGCTTTAACAAGGTCACTACAAAGAGAAATGTGTATATAAAATATAAACATGACCACTTATTGATTGTGGTAGAGTATGTAGACAACATAATCTTGGCAGTGATATGGAGCAGTTGGGACATCAATTTGCAAAATGTATGCAGACAGATTTTGAGAATTGTAGGATAGGAAAACTATCCTTTTAACTAGGACTACAAGTTTCTCAATCAAAGTATAGCATTTTTAGGTTTTAACCTCGTACAGAAATTACTTGCATATGAATTCTAAAACAAAGAAAATAAATAATGTGAGTGCATAACACATAAAACACATATATACAGAAATTTTCCCCTAGATCCCAAAACCAGGACTACCAGCTTGATTTTTCATTATATTCCTTTCAATGTTACAAGACATATTTATACATGCTGAAGCATCCAAAACCATGGACCAAAAACCATTGCGTCCAAAACCGTGGACCGAAAACCATTGCGTCCAAAACCATGTGCGAAAAATCATGCACAAAACCATTGGTAGGTCCACCCAACCTAATATAGGGTCCAGAAACAAAATTTTCTGGGGCGCTGCCCCGGACCCCATAGAGTGGGGTTACCAACACCCTTCAAATCCCTTGTGACTCCCCTCGCTATGCAATCGATGCAACGAAGGGGGGACTCTGCCCCCCTTCTAACCCCCTGGTTAACTACGTGGGCTAGTTATGGAAAGAATATAACACAACCCAACATTCTCCCACTTGTTGTTTTCTTTCCACAAGGGGATACAAGAGAGCTTAGCCATTTATCCAACCCTACAATGCCCATTGTTTCTCTACACCAAGAGAACTTCTCGAAGCTCACAGATTTTTTCAATGCATCTGCAGTATTCTTCAAAGTGTCCACCTTTACCAGAACATCTTTTTGTCTTCTATCATATCCCTCACAAAGTGATACAAAACATCAATGTGCTTTGTCTTTGAATCATATGCAAAGTTCTTTGCCAAGAAAATTTCACTTTGGCTGTCACAGTCTATCCTTATAGCTCCCTGTATTAACCCCATACTTGAACGCAATCTCTGCAACCAAACTACTTCCTTGCTTGCATGAGTGGCTGCCATGTATTCTGCCTTTGTAGTTGATAGTGCCACTACAGATTGTTTCTTACTCATCCAACTAACTCCACCTCCAAATAGGTTAAACACATACCTTCTTGTAGATCTTCTCTAATCCAGATCTCTAGCCCAATCCGCATCAACAAAGCCACGAATATCCAACACTTTATCAAATCATGGTCTTCCTTGATAGCACAAACCATAATCACTAGTGCCACACAAATACTTGAAAACCCACTTCACTGCTGTCCAGTGCTTCTTCCCTAGTTTTGACTTAAACTTGCTCAATACTCCCACTACATGTACAATGTCTGGTCCAATATAGACTAACACATACATTAGGCTACCAACTACACTTGCATATGGAACACTGGACATGTCCTCTTCCTCTTCTTGTGTCTTGGGACATTGTTTAGCAGATAAATTTACACCTACAAGAATAGGAACCTTCACCAGTTTACTATTATGCATATTAAACCTCTGCAATATTGTCTCGACATACTTCCTCTCGTTTAACCAGAGCTTCCTCTTTTTCTGATCTCTTTTAATTTCCATGCCCAAAATATAGTTTGCAGTGCGAATATCCTTCATGTCGAATTTGGAGGACAAATGGGTCTTCAAATCCTGCATAATTTCTTTGTCATTTCCAACCAGCAACATATCATCCACATACAAGACCAGATAAATGACACGATCACCAATTAATTTAAAACATACATAGTGATCTAATTTGCTTTTGGTGAAGCCAAGTCCCCGTATAAATGTATCAAATTTTTGATACCACATCCTTGGTGACTGTTTTAACCCATACAGAGACTTCTTTAACTTGCATACCAGTTCTTTCTTACCCTTCACCGCAAAACCTTCAAGTTTCTTCATGTAGATCTCCTCTTCTAGATCTCCGTGAAGAAATGTTGCCTCCACATCCATCTGTTCTACCTCAAAATCAAAAGCAACAACAATAGATAAAAGTAATCTAATAAAAGTTACCTTGGCAACACGAGAAAAAATATCACCAAAATCAGTTCTCGGCACCTGGGAATAACCTTTTGCTACCAAATGAGCTTTGTATTTCTCCACCTTTCCTTCTGCGTTTGTCTTCTTCTTAAACACCCATTTGTTGCCAAAGGGTTTCCTTCTAGCTGAAAACTCCACTAGATCCCAAGCCCCATTTTTGTGCAAAGATATCATTTTGAATCTATTGCTTCCTTCACAGTTCTGGGATCATCATTAGTAATAGATAAAGCAAAATTTGAACAAAAAGTAGATGGACTATACCTTTTTGGCTGCCTTCTTTCTCGAACTGATCTTCTCACACCCGGAGTTTGTGGCTCTTCATCTTTTGATTCCTCCTTTGCTCTAGACTCTGATTCTTCCTCCTTTAGCTAAAACTCTATCTTCTTCAGTTCCTTTGGTTGGATTTCATGCTTAATAACATCTTTCACCTCTCTGAACACCACATCTCGGCTGATCACAGCCTTCTTTGTTACCGGTTTCCAAAGCTTATAGCCCTTTAAACCATCCTTATACCCAATAAAGATGCACTTTTCAGATTTAATATCCAACTTGGTTCATTTCTCCTTTGGAACATGTACATATGCATCACATCCAAATACCCTCAGATGTGAAAGAGAGGGTTTCTTACTAGTCCATACCTCTTGTGGAGTCTTATCCTCCAATGCTAATGAAGGTAATTTGTTGACCAGGTAACATGTTGTCTCCACCGCCTCTGTCCAAAATTCCTATCCCAACCCGACACCACTGAGCATGCTTGTTGCCCTTTCCATCAACGTCTTGTTCATTCTTTCTGCAATTCCATTTTTCTAAGGTGTATATGGAGTAGTATTCTGCCATGCTGTACCACACTTCTTACAAAATTAATCAAATTCCTTACTAAAAAACTCTCCACCATTATTTTTCCTTAGCACCTTTATCTTCTTCTTTGTTTGGTTTTCCACCAGAGCCTGAAATTATTTAAAATTATCAAAGACTTCAGATTTCTTCTTAAGGAAATATATCCATGTATTCCTTGAGAAGTCATATATAAATGATACATAGTACACATACATACCCAGTGATGGAACCTTCATAGGTCCAAACACATCACTGTGCACAAGCTCTAATATATGTTTCACCCTCTTACCACCAGAGGGGAAACTCACCTAATTCTTCTTCCCATATACACAAATTTCATAGATATCAAAATCCAAAGAGTTATTACTCATACCTTCTACCATACCTTTACCATGAAGTATTCAAAAGCCCTTCTCTCCAATATGTCCAAGCCTTTGATTCCACAACATGGTCTTCTCTCCAAAGACCACTGGATTTTCTGCTCCACTTTCAGGAACCACGGAACTATTGCACCCATCAACAATAGTGCTAGCTTTCATCTTGTACAGAATTCCAATTCAAACTCCACGAATAATTACTAGTGCCCCTTGAACCATCTTGCAGGTATCCTTCTTGAACACTGTTTTGACACCTGCATCATCCAACTTACTTATAGAAATCAAATTTCTGGCTAATGTAGAAATATGCAGAACACTCGGAAGTGTTCTAACCCTTCCACCTTGCAACTTCAACTTTACTTTTTGCGACCAATGATTCTAGCCTTCCTTTCATCCCCCAAGAAGACATCACCACCATCATATTTCTCATACTCGCAGAACCACTCTCTATGGGGAGTGAAGTGAAAGGATGCACCTGAGTCGATCAACCATGCCTCATGATCTACATGTGTACTTGAAGAAGCGAGGTACACATCCCCACCTTCATCTGAGGTGGTTTTCACCTCTACATAAGGAGCATCATTAGATCCCTTTCCTTTACCAGGAGCTTTAAATTTACAGTCCCTTTTGTAGTGCCCTTCCTTTCCGCATTTCCAGCACACCACCTTTACAGGTTTTCCTGGAGATTTAGATCTCCTTCTAGATTTAGATCTCCCACTCAATGACTTATTTTTGTTTATGTTCTGGGACTATCCTCGTACAAACAAGGAATCACCATTCTGGCTCTCCATATTTTTTCGTCTTATCTCCTTCATCAACAAGGATGAGACTATTTCATCAAACTGCAAGGCAATTGTATTGTTACCTATTGCAATAACGAGACTATCCAACGAATTTGGTACAGAACATAACAAATTGATGCACTTATCTTCATCTGAAATTTTAATATCAACAGATAATAATTGACTTACCATAGTATTAAGTGCATTCAGATGCTCTGTCACCGAGTCTCCATTATTCATCCTCAGGTTATAAAACTTTTTCCGTAGGAAACATTTATTTACTAGAGACTTAGATTGGTACAAAGTCCCTAACTTATCACACAAAGCCTTTGTCGTAGCTTCCCCTGATACATTCAACAATACTAAATTTGAGACACATAATCGTATTGTGCCCTTTCCCTTCCAATCCAACTTCTTCCATTCTTCATCAGACACTCCCATTGGTTTAGTACACAGATCTACCACGATCCACTGATATTTATCCACCAACAGATCCTACATCTTGAGTTTCCACAACTCAAAACTTTGACCATTAAATTTCTCGATCTCTATCTTTCCACTACTTGCCATCTTCTTTCACTATCAGAATCGATCTCATAGATCTCGCACTAAACAGGGTCTACCACAGGCCTGAGTGAAACCCCTCAGCAACAAAGGTGTCCCCTTGAAGCCAAAATAGCTCTGATACCAAATGTGGTTTTTAACCCTATACAGAAATTACCTACATACAAATTCTAAAACATAGAAAATAAACAATGCGAGAGAATAACAAACAAAACACATATACACATAGATTTTCCCCTGGATCCCAAAACCAGGACTACCAGCTTGATTTTTCATTATATTCCTTTCAATGTTACAATACAGATTTATACATGCTAAAGCATCCAAAACCATGGACCGAAAACCATTGCGTTCAAAACCATGGACCAAAAACCATCGTATCCAAAACCATGTGTGAAAAATCATGCACAAAACCATAGTTAGGTCCACCCAACCTAATATAGGGTCCAAAAACAAAATTTTATAGGGCACTGCCCCGGACCCCATAGAGTAGGGTTACCAGTAGTCCTCAAACCCCTTGTGACTCCCCCAGCTACGCAATCGATGCAACAAAAGGGGGGGCTTTTCCCCTCTTCTAACCCCCCAGCTAACTATGTGGGCTAGTTGTGGAAATAATATAACACAACCCAATAACATTTTCATCTCCCAATCCAAATACTTATGGGAAACTTTGAATAAATTTGGCCTAGAAGATTGCAAGATGGTTAGCACGCCCATGGTTACAAGCTATAAGTTATTCAAAGAAGGTAAGGCACCTATGATAAATAAGATAGTATGTAGATCAATGATAGGTATCCTGTTGTACCTCACAACATCTAGAACAGACAGCATGCAAGTAGTAGGTCTCGTGGCTATATTTAAATCCTACCCCTATGAAAGTCATGTCATTGTTGTCAAAAGGATTTTCAAATATTTGCAAGCTATAAAAAACTATGGGTTGTGGTATGCTCGAATCAGAGAGTTTAAATTAAAGTCTTGTACTGATGATGAATGGGCATGCAACATTGATGATAGGAAGTGCACCTTTGGTGCAACATTATTTCTAGAATATTTATTAGTGTCTCAGGTCAGCAAGAGACAAGACCCCATCTCTCTATCAACTGCTAATGAAAATTATATTGTAGCTGCCACTTGTTTCTCACAAATTCTCTGGATGAAATAAACCTTGAAGGATATTAAGATAGAGTTTACTCATTCAATTCCAGTCATGTGTGCCAACACTAGTGCTATCAATATTTATAAGAATATTTTCATGCACTCAAAGACCAAGCACATTCCTATAGAGTTTCATTTCTTAAGAGAACAAGTTGCTTCTAGTGTTGTTCGACTTGAATATGTGGTCACTAAAGAACAACTTGCAGACATATTCATTAAGCCACTTGCATGTGAGCCCTTTTTGTATATCCAAAATCAAATAGGATTTGTGACACCTCCTCCCAAATGACTCAATTACAATGAATATTGGTAGCTACTCAGCTTGAAGGATCAATTAAGGAGTAGGCTGCAGTGTTTCAAGGGGGAGACTTCAAAAGGATCCTCTCCCATTGATGAAAAATGAGGAAAAGATTACTAATTCCAAGGGGAAGAATGACAATGAAGAAAACCATGCTTGGTTTTAAGAGGGAGCTTGGTTTTTTGTCATCAATGCCAAAGGGGAGATTGTTGGATAGTTGGCATTATCTGAATGGTTATTGAAACTCAATACGTTGGCGTTGATGTCAACTAGATTAGCATTGAGGTTAGAGGCAACAAACGTTGGTATTGATGAGCATGCTATTCAGGAGAAGTCCCATGGCTTCTACAATAGTTTATAGAGAATCATCATAGTAGCAGGCTTAGTGGAGAAGCCATAAAAAGATGACTACGATGACTAGGGATGTTTAGACTTTGGAGGAGATTATTTCTTAAAATATCAGCTCCTTTTCTCATGGAAGTTGCACAGTTAGAAAGTTATTGGAAATATCTTTCCAACCGTATGTGGAAGTCTACAATGGCCCTCTGGATCAAAAGTTATAGTTAGTCAAAGTAAGGATATTTAAGCCATAAGTAGCAATGCCCGAAACCATGAAAGGTTCAGAAGCCCGAAGGCTTATTTAAAAGCATTATGGGATCACATTGACCCGAGGTAGTGAGAATAGTTCCCAAAAGCCTGAAGGCTTGAACATTTATTTAAAAGTGTTATGGGCAAGTGTGTCTTTGGGCTCTAAATCCACCACTATATATAATATTTATATATAATAATATATATATATATATATATAATATATAATATATGTATATATATGTTATATATATGTATAATATATATATATATATCTATATATATGTATATGTATATACATATACATATACATATACATATATATGAGTTGGGCTGACATGCAGAGTCCAATATGGCATATAGGATGTCGATAGGTGGAAATTGGGCCAGACTTAGAATTTGCAATAACAAAACACAAAGGGAAAGGAGTGGCATAGCCACTAGAGTGCATAGGTGGGCCAGGTTAGAAGCCTAGAAGCTTGTAAAGAATAGGAAATTCATTTTATAAATTGTTATAGGCATGTGGTCATACAGGCTTTAGCTCTAAAAATACGTATGTATATGAGTGGGGACCAAATGGATGTCTAAGGGGTGGTTTGTGTGTGTTTGGTGACCATAAGACTTTAGGATAATAACAAAGAAAAAGGCACTGTAGACATATGTTTATGAAACAAGTCGAAAACGAATTATTAGTGGTACAAACTAGTGGGTCATGCCGACAAGCTCGAAAGCCCGTAACTCTTATGAAATGTTCTCAAAAAAATGTTACGAGTACCAGGGCATCCAAGCCTCGAACTCAGTAGCATCTCTAGGGCATAGTATTCAGAGGATGAATGAGTTGGTAGGTGAAGTAAATGTGCACACAGAGTTTGGTTCCATTCTATTAATGGTGACTGATGAAACAAGTCTCCTTTGTTCTCACTTTCATGCCACGAGGAATTAATTGAAGAAGATGGACCAGGGACACTATACTAGCAAATTTATGGGCTCTGATGGTGTGCTGCAACTAAAGAAAAAAGGAGAGACATCCCTAAGGTACAATATGATCCCTATGGGCATTTAAGAGGAATGGAGGGCCAAGTTATTCTCATAGGAAAAATTCAATACGCGTACCTGTTGAGTGTGTAGGGTTGACTAAGATTTGTTTCTTAGTATGAGGAGACACTCTAATGCCCAATCTGTAATTTAATGCGACTATGTTAGCTAAGTAAATAAATCCCATTTTATAGTTTAATACAGTTACAATGGCTTTACACTTTGATGGAATAATAATATGGAGATCCATGCAGAAGCATGCTTTTCGACACTGATAGTAGAGAAAGTAGAGACTACAGATACTGTAGAGACAACAAAGATGACATGATGATAACAGAGACAACATCGACCATTGTGGAGAAGAAGAACAAAACCCAAGATTTCCATTGGGAAAAGCGGGGAATGAAATAATTATGTTGAGGCTAAGTGTGTGAGAAGCAAAGAGCTAAGTGTTGAGAATTAATTATATTTACAGTAGAGCATAGGGCTAAGATTAGAGATTGTCAAGCAGTGAAGAAGTAAGTGATAAGTGGAACTATAGAGCTGAAGGGAAGGATTTTGCACAACATTAGATCAAGGTTTATATTTTTGATCATTTGTATAGGCCTCTCTTTTCAATTTGAAAATTATATGAAAAGTTGAACAATGGCTAGAGCAGGTAGTGGCCTACATTCATAAGAAGTTGTTTCCTCTTGCAAAGAGGTGAATTTCTATTTAAAGGGGGTTGGGGCCTCCTGTGAGTGGGTGCTCACAAATAACATGATGTAATTAAGTGGGTGCTTAATTTACATCATAATAACAAATATATTGGTGATTTTATCCCTTTGGTTTTCCATGTAAAAGTACTTGTGTCAATATGTGTATGTGCTCAATTGATGAACTGTGTGCTCATGTAAATGGTTTGCTTTATTATACATGTATATTGTAGTTTGCATGTTGTTACAAATAACTGGTAGAAGTTAAAGGAAATATAATAATTGAGCTTAAATTTTAATAACTTCACTATTATTGGTTCAACCCCCACCCAATAATTCCTCATTCCAGCAAAGTTATCACAAGACCAAATTTTTTCCAAAAAGAAATTTATCCTATCAACATAATTGCTAGATAGTATAGTATTATATTGATTCTTGGTAGTAATATTGCTACTTACATATATAAATAAGAAAACTAGAAACCTATGCATATTAAATGGAGGGATAATCATGAAGTTTTATTTTAGGATTCTAGCATTCTCCTCATAGGATACAAACTCCAAGCTTGTTGTTTTCCTAGCTAGTATCGAGACCACATGATTAAGTTATGGAGCCTGCATTTTTAGGGCATCTAGGAGAAGCAAGATTTCATAGTGTGCCTCATTTCTTTCAACTAAGACTTTCCCTGTGATAATCTTGATCTTCTAGTACAAGTCCACTATTTTTAGGTACTTATTATTCTTTATTCTTGTGCTTTTAATATATTTGACCCAATTTGTCACATGTTCCTAAATTCCATCAGCATGAATACAAATCCTTTCCACGTTAACTTCTACCTCTACAGTTTTTATTTATACTAGAGCCCTTGGTTGTGTTTGTTTCTAATACATTGTAGTAAGTGCTTTAACACCCTATTAGGCATGAGTAACCATATGGTTTTTTAGTCCCCTACAACCTATACAACTAGAATTTAGATGAACCATACTTGTGTATGCATGAGGGGAGAGAGAAAAAAGGCAAGGGATTAATAAAGGAGTGTTTTTCTACCCAAAAAGTAGAGGGAACACACTAGAGAACTCAAATTAAGGTAGGACAAGGTAGTGGGCATGAGAAGGTCATGAAAAAATAGAAAAGTGAATTGATGCACTATTAAGAGGGGTTCCACAACACCAAAAGGATAGAAAGACCTATAAAATCAAACCATTCACATGGAGTAATAGGGGGACAAACAAGTGGAGATGACTTACATAGTGAAGTGGATTAAAGTAGCCTCGATTTAGAGAGCAATTCCAAACAAATCTAAGCCTTATGCTATCCATTTTTTTATGATAATGGTAGGAGGTCCCAAAGAGGCTTCTCAAAATCACTTTATGAGTTTGAAAGAAACATCTTATGGGGTATCATTATGGTAATAAACATCCAAACCCTAACCACCCTTATTATAACCATTACATATTATGGAGAGCCTCCTATGTTTCCATTTGTTCTAATACCTCAAACATGGTTGGGTAGTGGCGGTAGGGTATTAACTAAAACACATGGGAAGCAAATTCCTATCACCCCATTTGAAGGGGAGACACTTGCTTGAGCTAAATTCAAATAGTCCACAATTAAAGAGTTTGGAGTAGATGAGTTCTAAGGTGTATCATTGACTGGTGACTCATACTTGAGACCTTCATTAATGCGTTAGTCAAGAATTTTATTGCTATATCTTTTGACATTAGTTTGAATAATTGTTTGAATCTAAGGAAGGAGTTTGTTTATGTGATGTAAGTCCCTTTCAGGGAACCAATTTCCAGAGATTTTATTACTGTTTTATCTTTTAACAACTAGGAATACACAATCTCATTTATGTTTTATTCTTTTTTCTTAAATTCCAAACATTATCATCAACCTAATTACTTATTTCAAATATTATTATATTATTAATTTTGTTTGATTCCTACTATTTTTTTATTATAATAAAAAAAAAGTTAAAGATCATAAAATAACTAGCCTAGATTCATCTTAGATCTAACAAGGACTCTAGAGGGATTAAATCTCTTGTTAAGATGTTCCATCCCCCCTTTAAATGAGCTATATTCCACATGAATACTATAGGTTCTCAATACCATGGGTCATTTTTATTTTTATTATTGTTTTACTTTTATAGGGTTATTTTCATTTTATTTTTACTTAGTTAAAATGTTTACTTTACATTATGTATAATTTTTATTTTGTTTTGTTTTGTTTTTGTTTTTATTTTGGCTACCAAGTAGATTTTTTGTTGTTTAAAATATATTTTTGAAGGCATAAATGGATTCAATGCTCTCAAAAGCCCTTGAGACTTTCTAGAGATTAAACAACTTAAGTTTTAAAAAATATCTACATAATTTTGGTTAGAAAAATGTTGTGAAAAAAACCATTTCATCTATCTAATTTCAAGCAAGAATGTGATTTTTTGTTGTTTAAAATATATTTTTGAAGGCATAAATGGATTCAACGCTGTAAAAAACCCCAGGGTTTCTACAAATTAAACAACTTAAGTTTTAAAAAATATCTACATAATTTTGGTTAAAATTAACTAGAAAAAATGCTGTGAAAAAGACCATTTCATCTATAAGTTACACTAAGCCTTTATTTTTATGTTATTTGATGGAGTCAAACTATTTTAATTAATTATTATAATTATTTATAATATTTTGTTTTAATTTAATATTTTTTTTTTTGAGAAGGATCTTCGGTGAAAATCACATAGAGATCTTGCTATGCATTATAAATAGATGGGCACAATGTCGAATGACCAAATTTCTAGATCAGGTAATGGCTAAAATGATAACTAGTTAGACTAGGAAAGGCATAATTTATTTAAATAAGTAAGTTCAGTCATTAGAAATTAATGACTGAACTTACTTATTTAAATAAATTATATCCTTCCTAGTCTAACTAGCCGTTCCCTAGTCAATCTAGCTGTTATCATTTTAGCCATTCCCTGATCTGGAAATTTGGTCGGAAATTTGATCATTGGACATTCTGTGCGATCTATTTATAATGCATAGCAAGATCTGCTCGTTCAACTTGAACCACACTGGTTAGTTCGAAAAGCGTCGACAAAACAATCTCTCTATGTGATTTTCGTCGAAAATTCTTCTCAAAATTGATATGGACCAGAGAAGCCTAAATTCTTAATATTTTTTATTTTTTATTTTTATGCCATTTGACTATACCTAGTTAATTAATAATTATAGAAAATAAATTAACCACATTTATTACATTAAAATATATTTACCATTTAAATTCAGTAAAAAATAATTGTAATTTATGAAATTATTTAAAATATTGAATAGTGGTTAACACATGTATCTATAAGTCCGATTATATTTTACATTCTTGTTTACGATATAGATGACAAAAACCTAAAATCTAATATTTTTATTGTTTTATAAATCTTGGAGATAAATGAAATTTATATGTTAGCTCAATCAAAAAAACCTAAACCATTAACCACTCAAAAAAAAACTTTAAACTTATTGTTAATATAATTATACCGATTATTATTTATTATTATCGCGATTATTATTTATTATTAATATAATTCTACCAATTATTATTTAAATATAGCAGTATGAAAATTCAATTAACAACCGCATATTAAATTTATCTATAATTCCACTCCTGCACCAACTTAGTGTTCACATTTGCGATAACATCCCAAACGGGAAAATTTCACCAGATCGCATCCTATAAATTGCTGGCCCCTCATAATCAAATGCATCAAGATTCTCCAACAAGTGTGATCGTGTTTTCAGAGAGTTGAAGGAAGAATTAGTATGGTGATGAAGATGCAGAAGAGGGCTGTGATCATTCTGTTGTTTACTCTATCAATGTCATGTCTGTTTTCACGAGGTGAGCCTGATCCTGATCATGCAACTGCTGCTGCGACAGGAGGAGGAGGTGGGGCATTAATATCAGAATTTCTGGTGCCCCAAAACAAGGCAAGAGCCAAGGTTGGGGTCCCTCCGCTTGTGTGGGACGAGAAAGTTGCAAGCTACGCACGGGATTACGCAAATCAGAGGCAAGGTGACTGCGCTCTGCAGCACTCGAAAGGGCCGTACGGTGAAAATATATTCTGGGGTGGTCGAAGTGAATGGCAGCCCAAGGATGCAGTCATCTCCTGGGTTGACGAAGAGTCTCGATTCTTCAATTTCAACACCCACACTTGCGATCAGTTCGAGAAATGTGGACACTACACTCAAGTTGTGTGGAAAAACACTAAGAAGGTGGGCTGCGCCAGGGTGGTTTGCAACAATGGCGATACTTTCATGACCTGCAACTACGATCCACCTGGAAATTATGTTGGCGAAAAGCCATATTAAATAAACTCATTGTAATGCATTACTGTTTAATAATGTAATCGATTTTGTTACCCATTGCTGTTTTCAATGGACTGCGTTTTGCGTTTAATTTCTGCGTTTGAGTAATTTATATTTACTGTTGGGGATCATTAGCGACTATCGTTTATCTCTATTTATAGTTTACTTAAATCCTTTTGGAATTGGAAGATCATGGACTGGCTGGATTATAAATCTAGGAAACTTCTGAAAACTACAACTAGCATCGAAGGCAGAATCATATTGCATGCATTCTAGGGCGTTTATTTTTATTTTCAGCCAGAAAGAAGAAAAAATAAAAAAATAAAAAATAAAAAATAAATCCATCTTTTATAAATAAATTCAATAATCATGTTTCTATGACCACTGTCCATCGACCGGGGAAACAAAGTCCAGGAGTGAGCAGCACAGCCACACTCCTCAATCGTATATAACAAGTTTGTTGAGTTACATTACCAAAAACCCAAACAGGGCTGAGCTGCAAATACACAATTCTCATAAAAAGGATACCAGAAAAGGGAGACCTGTATCACCAAAAAGACCATTCTGCCGCCGTGTTTGTCTTGAGTCCATCTCATTATCCAAATGTAGTGTCACCATAATATCCAATGGAACAGAACAGCGTGCCAGCTCTTAGACACAAAAACATCCATTGCTAAGGAGGGAACCGTCGCAAAGGCTTTGTAAGAGATAACACTTGGGGAGGCAGAGCATCTGCTTTGGATAAAAAATGATCAGCCGCTAAATTCTATTCTCTGTATATGTGGGGCAATGAAATATGTTTGAAGGTGGCCATCGGAGAGTAGATTTGTTGCATCTAGTGGAATAGTGAAGGATGTCCCAAGTTGGAAAATCCCTCCAGGCTCATTCTATTACAGTATTTTAGTTCCCAAACACCTCCAACTTCTCAATAACTAGTCGGAAAGCACATTTCAGGGCACCTCAAAGAACAAGCAACTCTACTCTACCCTATAGCCAAGTTACTTGAAATTACTTCAGGTTACTTTTGAAATTTGTTTAGTTTACAGGTTGTAATTTTTAAAATAATTTAATTTTTTATTATAATTTTTTCTAGAATATAGAATGAGATTATCTTTAGGTTTATATTTGTAATTTTAAGATATTTAATTAATAGGTTTAATGAATAAGAGCATGTGTTTTTTTAAGAGGTAATAGGTCTAAAACCAAAAATGTTACAGAATGTATGTTTTTGTTAATTTTAGCAATCAAATCCCTGCATGAAGGTAGATACTTTATCCCATAAATAAATGGTCTCAAACACCTATTTAGTTTCTAGCTTGATCCTAACCTTATTGGGGATGAAAGAACATGAAGAACTAGCTAGCACTGAGTGCCAACTATGCAACAAGCCAAATCATGCAATTCCATTCAATCCAATAATTCAAGGCATTATCGATCTTTTTAGGTCATGTTGATGGTTTTAATTAACTTATGGTTTTATTGATATTTCCAAGTCAGGTTGATGGTTTTAGTTAACTTAAGGTTTTTCTACTTTACATGGAATTCACCACAATTTACCCATAATGTATTGTGTAATTTAGTCTTGGTCAATAAATCTTCTTCATATTTGGTTAGTATATGGACATTTGGAATAAAATAAACTAGCAATTGCACTAGATGTTGCAAAGGAAATGTCATAAGGTCATAGCATAAAACAATAATTTAATATAAAGCTAATTTATGCTTCTTTGATAATTGCTGAAAGACAAAGAAATATCAAGAAAGAGACAAGGGACGAAGTCAAAGAGATCACAACTTCAAAGCATTTAGAAGATGAGACTTCACCCAGGTATCAAATTCAAGTGCTATTGTTGTGGAAAAGTTGGTCATTATGAGAAGGATTGTAGAAATGAAGTATGAATTTTCTAATGCATCGTGTGAAGAGAAGAGAGATCTTAAAATCTTTATTACTTCACTATTGACCAAACATATGCTTAAGGAGATACTAAATAGACCACATGACACCAAAAAAATAAGTTGTTTGCCTATTTGAATGAAAATAAAAGTCTCAAGAGACAATTATTTCAAGAGATAAGAAGGCACATATGGTCAAAGGCGAAGGAACAAATCCAATGAAAGTGCCTAATGGAGGTGTTAAAGTTGTGGAGTATGTACATACTATGCCTAAAGAAGAAGCTATAGATGACAAATACTAAAGCATCATTTCAAGATTAATTCTAATGGAAAGTTGTACCATCAAAATAGTCTACACAATTCTTTAGCAATATATCTATCACTAGACAAGTTACTTCTATACCAACATATCTATCACTCGACAAGTGACTTCTACAGGAGCATGATGAGTGCTACAATAAAGAGACATGATAGAAACAAGCTAGGTTGCCATTTTCTTTATCCAAGCTTCCATTTTTCCACTTTTTAACACAAAACAAGGCAAATCATTACTCAGGTCCCTTCTAGCTAGTTCAGAATTTGACCAAGCATAGGAGGAAAAGCATGATCCCGACGTGATTACTCTTTTAGATCCGATAGCATAAGTGTTTTTAATTGGCACTTCAAAGAATCAACATTGATCATGTGATCAAATGCTTCAGCTTTCTATACATGCTCAACACTCAAAATTGAGGACATTAGTACGAATGTTTCAATTAAATGTGAGGGATGAGGTGACACCTCACAATCATTCCCTTGCGATACATGAGAAATCCATACCTATTATAGAAGATCAGGAAGTGTATTTACAACTGAAACTCAAGCAGAATGAGAGCTCATGCTACTAAGAAAACTTGTTGAAGTCCTTAGAAACAATGCATATTTGTTTTTTTAGCCCTTCTTTGTGATCATAGGGTTTTCTAGTATTGGTATACATGAGTGCTAGTGTGTCTCTAACATTTTCATTCAAGAATGACTCGAACACCCTTGACAGGTTCAATGATGAATGTAGGAATCATTTATAAGTTTTCTTTCAATATGGGCTTATACAAGTTATCTACTAACTCTATTGCAAAGGCTTCTTCAATTTTTCCTAGCAAATGAGAGCAGTAATGGTGGAGGTCGTCTCTGCGAAGCAAAAACGGCACTGGTAAAAAGTTTATATGATTGTTATAATATTGCATTGCCTTTCCCTGATTGATATTTGCATATGAACCATTGTTTGATAGAAGACTCCTCAAAACCATTAGCAAAGCCTTCTACTTGGAGTATTGTTTGTTAGAGAAATCATGAATTGTAGCTAGTGCAAGAGTAGTGGGAAATGTGGCCTTTGCAGCCTTATGACTTTTCCATAAAAAAAGAGATGCATAGTGAATGCCATGAAGACTAGAAAGATCCTGATATCTTTAAAATATCTCTCCACTATTTACCTCATTCCATATCCACTAGTAAGAACTTTTGGAAAATAACATAATAGTATAAATACGTAGCCAACTTGTTATGTCAACGTGGGGGCATTATTTTTTGTGGAATGTGAAGCACATTCAAACCCCAACCCAATCTCTGAATTTATTTACTGTGATGGTGCTGCTCGCATATGATGTTGGTATTGTTCCCCAAAGATTAAAATTTGGTTTAATGCAAGTGGCTTGTCAATAACACCTTGGTCATTAGCTTTCACATTTCTAGCTACCTAGGGCTCTCGATCCCCTTCCTTTTGATAGAATGTTTTGTTGCACATGAAATATATAGTTTAGTCTTTTGGGCTTCTTCCATTTTTTTTGCATTTATTTAGAGGTCATATTTTTCCTATTGTAGTAAGATATTCTGCTACCCAAAGATTATTATTATTATTATTATTTTTTAATGCAAGTGTCTTGACAATAACACCTTGGTCATTAGCTTTCTCATTTCTAGCTACCCGGGGTTGGTGATCCCCTTCCTTTTTGACAGAATGTTTTGTTGCACACGAAATCTCCACTTTAGTCTTTTGGATTTCTTCGATTTTTTTGGCATTTGATTTAGAGACCATACTTTTCTTGTTGCAGTAAGAATGAATATGAAGAGAAAGTCTATGCTTATAAGAGAATAAAAACTCAAGTAAATTCTTCCCTTCAATATTTGATTCAATAATGTATCCATAGTGGAAAACATTAGTCATCTTGGCTTCAAATATCTTCTCTTTAATAGTATTGAAATTGTATTTATCAGCAGAGGTATGGCTAGGAGATATTATTGGAAAAGTTGACGTATGGATCCCATCAAGTAGGCAGTGATCATCAATAGAACCACTAAACAAATATTTTCCTAAAGATACTGTAGTATGGCCTTCTCGTGCTGTCAGATGGCTTTGAGTTGTTGTACATTTTGCAGATCTTGTACAAAAGACAATGTATGCAGGACTGCAAAAGAGTACTCCCCTTAAATATTTTATTGTTTTGTCCCTTTTTAGTTCCTAAAGTATGAGACTGCCACTAGTTATAACTGGCCACTAATCTCCTCTTCCATGTTCTTGTTTTAATCCAACAGATTCTACTCAAGATATCTAACCCATGTCATGTAGTTGAAAGTGTAGAGATCATTCAACATAGAGAATGCTTGAGATGTTGATGTGGCACCACTTTCATGGAAACATGCATACCAGATAGGTGTCCATTTTTAGTCTCTCTCCTTAATGGAAAATTTTCTACAGGTTTCCATTTTAGCAGATCCACATAAGCATCTAACTAGTGTAAAAAATATAAGAGATCAATTTATTACTGGATGTGAAAAGATAGAGAACATGGATCTTATCTCTATAGCCATTAATTTTCTTTGATATTTTTAAGTATTTGTAGCAAGTCTGAACTTATAAACACGAGTTATGTCCTTCACAATTAACAATCTAAGAAGATAAAGTTAGATATTCTTCCTAAGGTCCAAATAATGGACTCATTCCAATTCAGATATGCACATTATGTTATTACAAGTAGAAATCTCTTAACAATATAATTTGCAAAAAATTGTAAGTAATTGTTTAATGTTTATCAGAATCATTGTAGTTATTTTCAACATTCTATGTATAGGTTGGAGTTGGTTTATTGGTGTTTCAACAGTTAGGAGGAATAATCCCAACAAAATTATATTTGCAACAAAGATGTGAAATTCTTAAGGTATACAAACAAGGCAATCCAATATAAATATGGGAGCAACCGTGAGAGCCTGATTGTTTTGATTAACCTTATGAGATTTGTCATTGTAATCATGTGAAAAATAAAAATCAACATTAACTAAACAAATAAAATGATCATTAGAAAGGTAATAATTGAGTCACAAATGTGCATTGTGAAACTAGCAGATGCAACCCGCCTAAACAACTGAAAATAAAATCTCATGTAACTTTGTAATTAAAAGCAAAGTTATAGGAAAAATCATGTTCAATATGCAATAGTTTGCTCTCCAAATGCAATATACATAAATCAATTATTTGAAACAAGTATTAATAGCTGAATCACTCGATAAACCAGGATTTAGAAGCACTATAACCATGTTATCAATAGCGAATGATGCTATGTAGAATTAATAGAAATGTGTTGCTAAGTACAAAACTATGTGTCAAATAACTAATTGATGAAATTTGTGATAACCAAAAAAGTGACACAACTTTGTCAAATGGACTATGTGTCTTATCTGAATCATGTTTGAAAAAGAAACATTGCAAAAATTAGCATAGTCGAAAAAGAGTATAAATAACTATCAAATCCAATCATATAGAGAACACCACCGAATTATAGACATGTAAATATATTAACAACTGGAAATCTAAATTTTATTTTAGCCTAAAATCTATACTGTTAGCTCTAACCATATTCAACAATAGAAGAAAATTGCATAATATAATACATGTGAAGACAATGCCTAAAGCACAAATAAAGTTCAACTTAAAATCTCAAAAACTCTGTAAGCAAGAGAACATGGGCTACTTCCCCTTAACCCCCCTCCTCTTTCCTAGCTTCTTGAGATGAGGTTCCCATGAGACCACCATGAGACAATAGCTACTAGACTGTAGCATCTGAGAGAGCAAGAAAGCTAAATTCAAATAAATAGAAACCTACTTCAAAGTTCTCAATGTTGAATAACCTGCTACGAAGTTGCTATGAAAATGAAAGATTCCCCAAAATCAATAGTTTAATGCCAGACATTAAAGTTCAACATTATAATGGTTACACACTTATTTATAGTAGTTCAACATTATAATAATTAACCACTTATTTACAGTTACTTTTCTTGGCCTCTGAATAGTGTTATATACCTGAGTTTGTACAACTTGTTCTTGCAATTTCATTGCAATTATGGGTTAAGTGTACAATAATTTAATGTGACATATAAATCTACACTGGCATGAATCTTATCTATATACCATTGTTTAAATTTATAATGAAAATGGCACTTGCAATTCATTCCACAAATGCTGAGAAATATGCACTATATAGATATTGGAATATCTATTAAAATTAAAGGTGACGCGGACACAAAGGAATCTCATATGTATCTATGATTCATGTATAGTTACTTTGATTTTCTAGTGACTAGAAGTCTAAATCTTGGCAGTCTGTTACAAACTTTATTATTTATAAATGAAAATGAGGGAATCTTGGCACGTGGTTGCAAACTCTTCTAGTTTATAAATGAAATTGAGTGTTTAGAAACCAAGGTGGAGGTTACATCTAACCATTCCATTAATTAAAGAACACTATGCAACCTAGTATTTTGCCTCTTATCTACTTAAATGTGAGTACAATAATAATCCCCAGAATAAATTAAACATTGTACCCATATCAAAAGAAACATCACAGAAAAATTCATCATGAGTCATCAACTTGTAATCCTTTAATGAAGGGTATATGGAGATATTATGAGGTAGCTCCATTCATTTGGTTACTCATATTTTAAACTCCCAAGGCTTGTGAAGTGCCAACCTTAGAGAGGGTGTCTAAATCTTTATTCTGTTCCTTATAATTGTGTTGACAATGATTAAAAAATTATTTATGTAAAACCTCCAAAATAGGCTTGAGTGTGTGAATGTCATAGTTCTACATCTCATTGAACCAATTAACAACAATCATTGAATCACCAAAATCTATAATGAGGGAGTGTCCTTTTCTGATGTAAACATGAGAAAAAGCTTGAGGCTAAGAAGTTCTTCATAATTATTGGAACCCCACCCTAAACCACTTTGCAACTTGAAAATATGAGATTCTTGTAAATATAACACAACCCCACCACTATAATTTCCATTTCCAGTAGCTACACCATTCAAGTATGCAACTTATTTCCACTTCTTCAACATCAATCATCTTGCTACACCATTCAAGTATGCAACTTATTTCCACTTCTTCAACATCAATCATCTTGTTACTGTGTGATCCCTCTTCCTTCGGAATCAGGCCAGTAGCTGCATCGTCCAAGTATGCAACTTGTATCCACTTCTTCAACATAAATTGTCTTGTTACTGTGTGATCCCTCTTCCTTAGGAATGAGGTCACCTCTTCCTGACATTCCATGGGGCATATTCCTATGGTTATTTTATTCTTACCTTGTTAAATTATGCAACTTATATCCACTTCTTCAACATCAATCATCTTGTTACTTGTGATCCCTCTATCCAAGTATACAACTTATATCCAATTCTTCAACATCAATCATCTTGTTACTATGTGATCCCTCTTCCTTAGGAATCAGGGCACCTCTTCCTGACATTCCATGGGGCATATTCCTAAGGTTATTTTATTTTTACCTTGTTAAAATGTTTATAGCTGCACCATCCAAGTGCAAGTTATATCCACTTCTTCAACATCAATCATCTTGTTATTGTGTGATCCCTCTTCCTTAGGAATTAGGTCACCTATTCGTGACATTCCATGGGGCATATTCCTAAGGTTATTTTATTTTTACCTTGTTAAAATATTTGTAGTTGCACTGTCAAAGTAGGCAACTTATATCCACTTCTTCAACATCAATCATCTTGTTACTATGTGATCCCTCTTCCTTAGGAATCAGGTCACCTCTCCCTGACCTTCCATGGGGCATATTCCTAAGGTTATTTTATTTTTATCTTGTTAAAATGTTTACCTATAATTATAATTATTAATTTTTTACCTCGTTAAAAAGTTTACTTTATATGGGGCATATTCCTAAGGTTATTTTGTTTTTATCTTGTTAAAATATTTACTTTACATTATGTATAATTATAATTATTAATTTTTTACCTTGTTAAAATGTTTACTTTACATTACTTATAATTATAATTACTAATTGGCCTAACCCCAAGGGTGACCTCCCAATTGATAAGGTAGTTAGCAATGGGAACTCAACGAATTGAGCTATCCCTCGGGGCTATTAATTTTTATTTTATTTTGTTTTGTTTTTGTTTCTTTTTTGACTTAGTCTAACTTTAGAAGAAATAGTCTTTTTCAATGGTGATATAATTTCAAACAAGAACATGATTTTTTGTTGTTTAAAATACATTTTTGATGTTTAAAATACATTTTGAAAGGCATAAATAGATTCAGCACTCTCAAAAACCACCTAGGCTTTCTACCGATTAAACAAAAGTTTTAAAAAATATCTACCAAATTTTGGTTAAAATTAACTAGAAATAATGTTTCTGGATTTAAGACATCTGTGGTATATATCTTTAGACATAGTTACCGGAGAATCCATAGTAAAACTTATTTTTCGTCAATGCTTCAAATCCCAACTGGGATCCAATAATATTAAAACAGTCGGAAAATAAGTTTTAGAGAAATAATTTTGTGAAAAAAACCATTTCATCTATAAGTTAGAGTGAGCCTTTTGTTTTTTTGTTATTTGATGGAGTCAAAATATTTTAATTAATAATTATAAAGATTTAATTTAATTTAATATTTATTTTTTATTTTTTTGCAATTTGACTAATTCAAAACATTACAAGATCTCTACCATATCTGATTAGAGAGCACTTCTAGGCACAAAAATGTTTTAATTAATAATTATAAAAAACAATTAACCATATTTGTGACATTAAGATATATTTATCATTTAAACTTAATAAAAAAATTATTTTTTAGCCATAAATTATAAAATTATTTAAAATATTGAAAAGTGTTTAATACATTTATCTACTGATTCAAATATATTTCACTTTTCATAGGCCAATTTTTCTATTTACCTAACATATATAACCATTTTATTATTAATGTATTTTAATTTTTTTTTTTAGGTTTATGGATTTTGGAAATTGGTGAGTCTATTTATATCTTAAACGGATGTTTGGAATATTTATCAATGCATGACCATACCAACTACACACCATGATCTCATGCACGACAACTATAACCATGTTAATTTATTCATAATGATTTATAAATATTGACATGCATAACAAGTGCATAACTGACATACACTCACGATGACCACATCCAACAACAAAACCATCAAATCTCACATGGTGACATAACAACAACCATGATCTCCACCATGCATACACAACAAGCACATAAATCAAAAACATCAATAACACATATGTAATCGACATGTATGCATGAACAACATATTCTGACCATCCATCCAAGGGATGAACCATGCTTTGATACCACTCTGTAACACCCTCCTCCCACATTTACCCAAGCTAACCAGTCCAATAGGGTAAACATGTGATGAGAGGCTACTATGATGTCATTCAACTACCCATGTATATTTAAGGAAGTGGAACCAAAAAAATAAACCCAATCTGACTTTACTCAAGCACTATAGACCCTTCAGGAGACAACCAATTCTTCCAAGTGCCTAACCCCTGAGACAACTTGTCTTTCTGCTAACCTAGACCCCCAATTGCTCCCATGAAAAGCCATGCATGTGAATGAGACCCTCTAATCTCTCCCACAACAATGCATGTTAGTGACTATGGCCTTTTTCAGGTAGTTTTGTGCCAATGACCCCAGATTTTGTGCCACTTTTTCAGGGCCACGACTCAGGCCACTGCCCAAAACTTCATGAAACTTAAAGAAATATTAAATAAACATGAATTAAAGCTAGTAATTCAAAAATTAGTACAAGGGATTGAATAGACCCCTACTATCCATGACAAGAATTTCATTAAACATATCACAAATATGAAATCTACAAGTCATAAAAATAGCATAGGCGTCTCATACTTATCTAAGATTCGTAAAGAAGGATTGATGACTTATCACAATAGATGCATTATCATATAATTAAGGCATATATTCATTCACATCTCATGTACTAATAAAATCATGATGAGATCCATAACCAAAGTCTGTCATAAACCATACTTATAACCAACATATAACTATTTAGAAATCTAGGGCATGAAGATTAGGTGATCTCTCTTTGTTGATAACTACTTGTGAATTCTTTTTAATTCTTTAGATAAGGTTCTTCTTTGACTTAGATTATTATAGTGTTATTTTTAATCAAACAACTACCAAACCATAAACAATAATGAAACAAGAGACACAAGATGTAGGCGACCATCCATGGCAAAAACCTCTCCAACTTGAGAGGAAAACCCAAACAAATTCTCCTTCTTATAGAAACTTCAATTGATGAATACCGATACCTAGACCCTTGATCTATTAACCTCTCCAAGACCAAGTCACAAGACCCTCCTTTACTACTTTTTGTTCTTTCAAAAGTCAATGATAGTCAATTTTACTTATAGCACTATAGATTTCAACTACTCCAACATTTCAGCCTTCTACCACAATCCTACAATTCTAGGTCTTACTATGCTTCTGCAATTCACACGTGTGAGGTTGATTTGAGGTCGTTTGGAGACCCTTTCCTTCTTCACTTGACTTGGAAACTCCTTCTTGAGAATTCAGATAGCAATAATGATGATTGGTGGCTTACTTAATGGCTTCTCTAAGGACTATTATAACCCTACTACAAAAACGCTAATTTTTTCCACACGTGTGAAGAGAAATTACCCAAAATAGTGCTAAACCTTTTTGCTCCTCTTACCTTCCACTTTGCTAGTTATAATATTTCTCTCCTTGTGATTCTCCCACTCCTTCTCTTTCTTCTAATGTTTGAACAAATTTATCATATGTGAAGCTAAGAGCACTCTATATATAGTGGTCTCTCCATGTGTTATAGGTCGACTTGTTCTTGTGCCTAGGCCGACGTGCTCTTCTTGAATCATCTCTATTCCATTTTGTAGGTTGACTTCAGCGAAGCTTGTGACATGGCCTTGGAGGGTTAATGAATCAAACAATTTCTTTTTCTACAATGTATACTATGCCCAAATGGGTTTTCAACCTTTGACATTGAATCATTATAGCTTATGACATGATGAGCAACCCTAAAGGCTCACAATGGGAGCCTTAACTATAAAATAAATTCCTTGAGCATGAAACCCATGAATCAAGCATTACAAAATAGTTTAATTTTATTCTTTACATCAATTACATAAAATAATGATTACACATGTCATTATGAAGACCAATCCTAGTTACATATTTCAACACTCCTTGTTAACTAGGGAGGTATTCATAATCCATACAAGGTGCTTGGACATTCTCAATATGAAGAATTTTCATAAGAAGAGTCAGATTGGTAACCCATTTGTATAACATCATATTATCTAACATTGTCACAAAGCAAGGCGTTGACTAACCACTTTCTCTCTCCACAAGATCAAGGCCAAATTTTGACGAAACCAATGATTTATAGGCACTTTCATAATTGTCTCTCTCAGAACTTACCCTACCTAAATTCTCAAAGTATGTTCCATCAAGACTATTTTTATCTTGGATTCCCAATCCTCAAGGAATATCGGTCCTCTACAACTACTCTTATCTTGGATGACCTAACTCATCTTCAAAGAGAATCAGATGCCATATGTTTACCCAATGCTCCATTCTGTCCTCCCAGGTGAAGACAAAAATGGTGTGTCTATCTTTCCCCATGGCCTTCACTAATACTTATGGTTGTTAGTCCTAATCTAGTGCATCATACATGAATTAGAGAGCCATATTTATCACTCCCACTTAACCAGGGATGACTAATCCATTCCATAAAAGGAATGTACCCAAGCTCCCTCATAATCAGGGACTTGTCCAAGCTTCCTCTTGACCAGGGACTTGCTTCTAGCAATCCTTTAAGTGGAGATCATGGGACAACCAATTACTTGTAGAAGTCCTCCTTTGATTTCATGAATTTCTTCTTTGTCATAGAGTCTACATCTTTCATGACTTCTTTGTAGGGAATAAACCATCGATGACTTTCATCCATGAGTTAGTCTTGTCATTATTACTTTCATTGGAAGGTGATCCATTTGTCCATATCTGGTCTTCCTTCATGCCATGTTTCCTTCTTCATGCCATGTTTCCTTAAGGATGTTTCATCCTGCTACATGGGCATAAGTTGTGAAAGACATCCACAACTCTTCCCTTGGCAACCCTGCGTAATCCCATCCAAATATTATTTAAAAAATAAGAAATGAATATTAAAATTATCTTTGTGATGGTCTTTCATCATGACATCTTCATGTGAGCATTAACATCCTTCATACATATTGACATATCTCCAAAAGATATATAATGTGAAGGGTCTCTTTCTTTTTCAGACTTCATCAAGGGCTTCATATCTTTCATGGAGATATCATAGTCATATATTAGTCCTTGGATATTGGTATGTTTCTCCAGAGTTTCATATTTCATGATCTCTTTCTTTCTTCGTACATTTCCTTTCCAGGAACTTTTAATTAGAGTTCTTACAAATATTGTCAACCACCTCACATTTCATATGAGGACATATTAGATTAATTTCATCTAGGAAATGTGTGACCCATGCCTTCCTACATCCTTTCAAAGGAAGAGATCCTTCCTTTTGATTATGTTCTCGAGATAGAGCATTTATCCATGTTACTTGAAATTATATGACATGATTCTATTGTATCAAATATGAGCATACATACTTCATTATCCTTTAAGGTCATCTAGACTTCCTTCAACAACTTCCTTGATTAGAATAACTTCAATCCCTTGACCCACTTCACTTCTTTCTACATCATACCATCATTCCATGAATCGCATATAGGTTGGAATTCCTGGCAAGACATTTGCTTCTTCAAGAGGTGAACCTTCCAATGGAGGATATTGATCATATTCATCCTACAAATGCTCCTTTTGAATGATGTATGATGAGCTCTATGCTATATGACTTTCCTTTTCCCATAAGTACTACTTATGCTTCTAATGAGGTTACCAAGAGCATGACTTTTCTATACATGACAACCATAGACTTCTATTTCAGTGATATTTCAGGCTTCTTTATGATGATGTCATGAGATCTTTCTTTCAATCGTATGCTTATATGATGCCATATCCTAACATGATGCATACTATCATGCTTCTAATGATTCCTACCATGATAGTTTTATTTTACAACATGAGCTTTAAAAGAACTTAGGTGAGGAAGACCTATCTTAACAATAGTAAATATCTTTTACTTCCTCCATGTTGAATTTCTTCTTTTCATCTTCTTCCACTGCTTCAATGATGTGGGATCCTTCCCTTATTCATTCGTTTCTCTCCTTGAGCTTAGGAAATTATCCCTTTAAGTGCCCATATATTGACATCCATAGCATTGGATCTATGACATATTGATCTTCTTCTTTTCTCGAGGACCAACCTTGCCAAATATGCCTTTTCTTCTTGACATGAAAATAAATGTTTGACCCTGCTCATCTAATCTTGTATCACTTTTTTCCTTCAACTTGTTTTCTTCAATATTGCATAGTGACCAAAAATTATTGAATGGGATATCTTTCTCCTGTTCATAGGCCTTTGATACAAGGTTTCCCTATTCAACAGTTAGAACATTTAGAAAAATGGTAATAATTATTTATCAGATGTCACCTCTCCTAGATATTGAAGTTGATTCCTTACTAGATATGCTTTTGTGAGACATGTAGATATCCCTTCATATTTTGATGCTTTCAATTTGCATAGATGAGATATTACTGATAGGATTTTTCCTAGCATTCTTTCATAGAATAGTTCTAGTAGCTTATCATATATCCATTTTTATGTCTCCAACTATACTATATAGGGGATGAGGGAATCCTTGATGGACTATATAAGAATCCTCTGAGCCCTTAGATCCTTTTTGACATATTTAGATAGTGCTTTCCCTTTAGATGGTTTGGAGACTTTTCCATTGACATGATCAATAAATTCATTTCCCTTGAGGACTAAGTATATCCTCCTTTTCCATGCAAGGAAGTTTGATGACCCAACCAACTTGTTTTTCTTCTTACAAAATGAAGTCATTTTACTAAATTTAATTACAGAAATAAAGATACATACTTGTCAAAATAAGATTATCTCTTCAATTTGATCCCTTTGGTGATGATGATTAATGACTTCTTGATGATATATCGATACTTCTTGGATGATATTCTTCAAGGATAAGGATTTTCTTTTTGAGATGAAATCATTTGCTTCGAAGAGAGGGAGATTTCCTTGATATCTTTGATGATGACAATGCCCTTGATCTATCTACCCTTGGATGAGTAGTCTTCAATATGATTCAAATCCAAGTCATCCCTTTCTTGAGTAGAGATAGGGTCGTTGAGGTCCTTTTCTTTGATGATGACTCGAGCGAGGATCCCAAGGCTTCTTATGGTGAAGACTTTTTCTTCGATCTAGGGTTTTTACACTTCCTTGTATATCTTAACTTCAAGATACTTTTAGAATGAGATCATTTGTCAGATCTTATTTGATGACCTTCAAGAGATCCAATCCATGAATTCTCGAGTATCTCTTGATGAGATTCCCTTCCTTGATTTGTTACCTTAGCTCTGATTCTATGTTGAGAAATCTAGGGCATGAATATTAGGTGATTTGTCTTTGATGATAACTGCTTGTGAATTCCTTTTACTTGTTTAAATTAGGTTCTTCTTTAACTTATATTATTATAGTGTTCTTTTTCATCAAACAACTACCAAACCATAAACAATAATGAGACAAGTGACATAAGATGTAGGTGATTAGCCAGGGCCAAAGTCTCTACAACTTGAGAGGAAAAACTAAACAAAGTATTCTTCTTATAGAAACTTCAATTGAAGAATACCAAGACCAAGAACCTTGACCTATCAACCTCTCCAAGACCAAGTCACAAGACCCTTCTTCACTACTTTTTCTTCTTGCCCAAGTCAACAATAGCCAATCTAACTTCTAGCACTATATATTTTGTTTACTCTAACATTTTGACCTTCTACCATAGTTCTACAATTCTCAGTCTTATTCTACTTGTACAATTCGCACGTGTCAGCTTCATTTGAGGTAGCTTGGAGAGCCTTTATTTCTTTTCTTGACTTGGGGACTTCTTCTTGAGGCTTCGGCTAGCAATAATGATGATTGGTGGATTCCTTAATGGATTCTCTAGGGATCGTTATAACCCTACGAGAGAATCTCTAATTTTTGCTACACATGTGAAGATAAATTACCCAAATAAATGCTAAACCTTTTCACTCCTCTTGCCTTCCACTTTACTGGTTATGAGACTTCTCTCCTTGTGATTCTCACACTCCTCTTGCTTTAAATGCTTGACCGAATTTTATCCTAAGTGAAGTTGAGCTCACTCTATATATAGCAGTCTGTCCATGTGATATAAGGTAATTTGATCTTGCGCCTAGGCAAACATGCTCTTTTGGAACCATATTTATTCCCTTTTGTAGGCCGACCTCAAGGAGAGATTGTGACATATTCTTGGAGGGTTAATGAATCAAATAATTTCTATATTTATAATGTATAATATGCCCAAATGGGTCTTCAATCTTTGAAATTGACTCATTAGACTTGATGACATGATGACCAACCCTAAAGGCTCACAATGGGAGCCTTAGATATAAAATAAAATTCCTTGAGCATGAAACCCATGACTCGAGCATTAAAAAATAATTTTATTTTCTTCTTTACGTCAATTATATAAAACCATGATTACACATGTCATTATGAAAACCGAACCTAGTTACATATTTCAACAATAACCAACAAAAATAACAAGGATATAAAGCCATAAACCACATATGAACACGTACATTTACACATGAAATACCAAAGGAGAAGGAGCTATTATTAATGAATGCTTAAGCAAACCAAGCCAAGGAATTCCACGAACCACTCGACCATAGATTGGCTAAACCAAATATTTCTTTCAACCAATCATCCTTGTACCATATTCCAAGCATGAATGTGGGACTCATAACAAGACCAACCGGGGCTTCCATATGCTTTACTGTATATACCACCAAGGGATTCCTAGGCATGAAACACTCATCAATATAACCATGATTTACCACAATCCCATTAGATTACTAGGCCTATACAAGCGTGGATGCCTCCAAATCTCTCCACTTAAACCGTGAGGAATTTGTCTGTCTCAACCTCTCAGATTTATTGTGTATCCTGCCATTATCAGTCATGGGATTCCTAGGCCCAATCAAAGGTATTAAAAATCAGGCTTTATCATATATCCCATCTCGAGATTCCTAGGCCTTGTGATCAATCATGAGACAACCCCACTCAACTTCGAATCCATCTGAAAATCTATCTCAACAAAAACAAGAGAACCCCATCACACCATGGCTATGCAGAAATGGTAAGGCAAGGCTAAAGACCACTTCCACATCTGGCAAAACCCATGCCAATGGCAACAAGAGAACCAAAATCACACATGCATGTACCATGCATGCCAAAAATAGAAAGGAAATCATACATGCAACTCAATACCTACAGGTAATCCCACTACAACCACTTGATCATGTTCTTCCTTACTTGATATTTTTCTTCCTCTTGCTTTCTTGTCCTTCTTTTTCCTTCTTTCCTCCAATTCTAGAGTGCTCCGAGAATGCTCTAGGTGTCCAAGAGTATAAGAGAGAGAGTAGAGAGAGAGAGATCCAAAACTGAATTGACAAAAGGTTGTGAATTGACCTTCAGAAGCCTTTTTATTAATGAGGCCTTTATTCCTTCAAATTTCCATTATTTTCCTTTATTTTCCTCCTCACATGCAACCCATAACCTTTCACCTTCCTTTTCTCCTATTTCCAATATTTTCATAAATAAAATGTCAATTATTGCCTCTTGCCTTTCCAAAGCCTTTTCCATTTCCTTTGCCAATTTCTTTAGCCATAACAAACCAAATGAACACCCACACTAGGATGTTTTTTCCAACATTTTACTTGGAATAAGTGTCCCATGAACTTCGTTATTATTTTTCCTTTATTAACTTTATTACATGGATTTTTGACCAGGGTTGTTACAATTTCTCTATCACAGGACTAAATATTCCTCGAATCTATTGGGACCCTACACTAGGCCACTTTACTATGTGTTGGTCTCCAGTGAGGACAAGGTCCTCGGTGGTAACACTCTTGGCATTTGAGTATCTCTTCCTATATCATCTTTTTAGTCTGCAACATAATCTCATAGCGTGACCCTCATCGTGCAGAGGGAACAAAGCACGGGGAGGCCATGGCTAGAGTTAGGGTTGTGGACAGGGGTGTAGTGGATGTGAGTCCTAACCATGGCCGACTAGGGGTTGGGGTCATCGAAAGACAACAAAATTAATTAATGAGGTTTCCCAGGCATACTAGGCCAATACACAACCTCATATTGATCAATTAATATCAGGGTGGGAGACTGACTCAAATCAGTAGGCTAAGAACAAAAAAATGGAGATGGATGAATGGTAGGATCTTGTCCCCGACCTGGGCCATTCCATAGGCTAGTACACCAAGTTTCAAAAAACAGTTTATCTATACTAGATGGTGAAAAAGATTGTGGAAAAAGGTTTGTCTACCTCTATTGTAGGAACATCTAAGCAAAAAATAAAATTTCAGGAAATCCACAGGGAATTTCAACTTATCCAATGTCCGATTCAACAACAAAATACTTGCCTCAACTGTAGAGAAGCATACCACCTTCCTTCCTCAGATTGAACTGTCGAAGTCTAGTGCTAAAAACCTGATGCATAAACTCGTCTGATGAGTAGAAGTTTGATCGACATAGTTTGGTTTCTTAAATTTTGATATGTATCAATGACTCATTCGCATGCTTTGTTGTTTTGTGATAGATATATAGTTAATAGGAGATTTAAAGATTATCAAGTTTATATAGCTTTGTTAGAAATTCTCAGATTCTTTAGATTTTGGATGGTATATAATGTGGCCAGATGGCCAACATACCTGGTTTCCCAGTTGGAAGGTTCAGGCCATCTAATCATGTTGGATATTGATGTAAAAATTGCTTGTTTTTTAGATGGAATAGAAAGGAACTGCCAAGTGTACAAAAAAAATGAGGATTACTTTTATTTTTCTTAATAAATGATAATTTTGTTTAATATTATCATCTACTTTTTATGCAAACTATTTCAATTATTCTTTCACTAAAATTATTAATATTTTATTAAACAATGCATTTCTAATGTCCCTTGGTAACTTTGTAAATATTGACTTAGTATAGTTAGAAGGACTTCATTTTTCTTTATTGGTAGGGAAGGCTAAACAATAAGTAGATATATATCGGGAATAAACATTAGAGAAGCTCACATCCCAAGTAGTTGGACAATTATGGGTAATGTGGTTACCTGCACAAGCTCCTCCTTGTGAACAAAACATCCAAAATAAATCCAAGAGGGTATGAAGAACCTCGGGCAAAAGGAGAGGAAAGAAAAAAAGACACTAGAAGTTTGAGAAGACATTGTCATCGAGGGAATCTAGAGTTAGTTGGCTAGTGGAGTCCATCTAAAGTTTGGATGCTTAAATTTTAAACCCCTGGCTAAGTCTATTTGGAATCAATTTCCCTTAGGGAAAATACTTTTGTATAATTTATTGTTTTGAAACTACTCTAGGTGTCAAGAAAGCTTGGGGTTGATGCAATAATAAAGACTAGTCTATTTGGTTGAGTGGAGAATTGCAACCCTAATTACTTTTATGGTCCATTGGAATAAGTGAAAAATAGATAAGTAATAGATAGATTAACTTATGTTTCATTTTATGTTTTAGAATTGTGACCATATTTGGTGAGGTATTGGTATGATTTTGGAAAGTTAAGTACGTTATGTTATAAAATGAATAATAGTGTTTTAAATGGAAGACTCGGTAGGAAGGGGAAACTGAAAAAAAAAAAAAAAAAAAAAAATTAACATTGGACTTAACAAACCAATAGAAAGAAAGAGTCACACACTCTGGTCAGAGTTGGGTTAGTTTTAGCCTAGTTGATGAAAATCAATAGCTAGAAAAACAAACCCACTTCCTTAAAGCTCAGACTAAAAAAAAAAACAAATAGGAAAATATGTTGATCATATATTCTTCATTAATGTTGTTTTCTTCTGTATAAATAGTGGAAATTCTAGACAGTCAGTTGGGGAGATTTTGGGTTAGATTCCAGGTCAAGCTAATATGTTGGCAACCAGGGCAATTAATCCCATAACTTCATAGAATTAGGGAAATTGAAACTATAGAATAATGGAATATGAATTGCAATGAAAGAAAAATTGTATTGTGTATCAGTTAACAAGAGAATGGGACTTGTGTCCTTGTTTTTTTAGTTTTGTAATATCAACAATTATCAAGAAGCCATGATAAATAATAATAAGTCTAATAAATAATATTATAACCAAGTAAAAAATAACTTATTCATCAACAAAAAATAATGGTAAAACAGTGCTTTCACTTCTTTGTCAATGAAGCATAACCAACAACCATATAAATACCATGTACGTAGAGAAGCCAGTAAACACAAAGAACAAATCCATCTAAAATTTTTGGTAGACAACCATGATTCTAAGTAGGAACTTTCATTATGCATGCACTGATATGACCATAAAACAAATAGATTGTTTTTGCAAATTGATCAAAAAATCCCTCTCGATCTGTAAGGCTGAATTCCATAAAAAACCAGAAAAAATTATCGCAGTGCCAAAAAAAATATTGAGTGCATACAGAGGAAATATATATAAAGCTAGAATAGATTATGAATAATCAAAGGTATCTAGAAAACAATACAGTTCTGGGATATTCTGGATCACATGAGTCTTCTATGAGAAATATGAACTTCATGTTTGCAGGATTTGAGGAACCTCGAAGCTATGCAAAGGTGCTTCAAGGAGGAATCAACAGATATAAAAAGGTAGCAAGAAAGAGAGGAACCCATCACTACAACAATTCCAACTTATCAAAGGAATCATACCAAAGGAGAATGAGCCAATCAACAAGACAACATAGGTACCTCGATGTACAAACTCATGAACTTTCCAACTTTAGGTACTCTAATTTATTTTATGGTCATTGTTATAAATTTCATATCTTCAGACATAAAGCTACTGATTATAGAAGAGTCAAAGTTGATAGAGATGAAAATTTCGGATACATTAAGTATCAGAATTTTAGATCTCAAAACTCTCCTCCCATAAATAAAAATACCTTCTCTCCCCTGATGGATGATGTTGAATGCTTCAAATGTAATAATTTTTGGCACAATGAAAGTGAATGCAAAATCAAATTTGAGTATTCATCCAAATCCAAAAATTCTTAGTAGCGAGCCTTCCCAAAGGATAAGAGGAATTGGAAACGTAAGTCTGGAAATAACATGGAATGTGGACTTGCTCTGTCAGTATATAATCAAGAAAATAGATGGTATGTGGATAGTGGCTATTCCAAACATATGAATGGGGATAAAAGTAAATTCCTCTCTCTAAAAGAAAAGGACAAGGGAACAATGTCACGTTTGATAATAATGCTCTAGTAAAAATTAAGGGTAATGGCATAGTCAGTCTTGATGAAAATACTAAAGATCATAATGCACTATATGTAGAGGGTCTCAAGCACAACTTCCTTAGTGTGAGCCAGATGTGTGATAAGGGCTATAATGTGGCCTTTTGATCCAAAGTCTATGAAAATGAAGAGAATGGAAAGCTGGTGGGAAAAGAAGTCAGAACTCATAATAATGTATATGTGTTTGATGACTCCAAACTAGGTTGCTACTTGAGCAAGACAAATAAAACGTAGTTGTGGCATAGGAGAGTTGGTCATATGAATTTTGATAGTCTGATAAAAATCAGCAAGATAGGAGCCACAAAAGGATTGCCAATACTATCAAGGCCTATAATTCTATTTGCAAGTTTTTTCAATTTGGTAAGCAAGCTCGAATTCATTTCAAGACAAAGGAATTGTCATCATCTAAACCTCTAGAGCTAATTCACACTAATATCTGAGGCCCAACTAGGACAAAAATGCCAAGTGAAGAAAATTATTTTATGTTTCTTATTGATGATTTTACCAGAGATACAAGGATAATGCTCTTAAAAGAAAAATCAAAAGCTCTTAAACATTTTAAGGCATTTAAAGCTCAGGTAGAAAGTGACAAAGATCTAAAGATCAAATTCTTAAGATCAGACAGAGGGGGATAATATCCTTCAAGATAGTTTGAATAATATTGTGAAGAGCATGGGATAAGGAGGTAGTATTATGTGGCTAGAACTCCACAACAAAATGGAGTAGTAGAGAGAATGAACATAACAATTCAAGAGATGGCTAGAGCTATGATGGATGAAGCAGATGTACCTCACACCTTTTGGGGAAAAGAAACACAAGCAACAATGTATCTACCAAACAAAACACAATTCAGGCCTAATAGTGATAAGACTCCCTACGAGTCATGGAAGGGGAGACCTGCATCAGTGAAACACTACAAGGTGTTTGGGAGAATTTTTTTATCAAAAGAAATTATAAAAATCCTAGAAAGTTTGACTCTCGTGCTTATGTGTGTATATTTCTCAGTTACTCATCCAAAAGTAAAGTATACAAATGCTACAACAAAAGGATAAAGAGAGTTGAGGACTGCATTGATATAATAGTGGATGAAATAATACCATAATCCAAGTCTTCCAAAGAAAATATGTGCTCAAATGGAGAAGAAAGTTCAACCACTAGATTCTTAGATCAAGAAGAAATAGAGGAAAATGATGAAGATGAAGAAATGAGTACAACACTAAGGTCCAAAACTCCCTCAAGGTATAAAAAAATGTGGAAAATCCTGTGAGGACTTGTAATTGTCGAACTATTAATATTTAATGTTATAGATTTATTTGGAAAAAAACAAATTCTTGTTAGTGTCGTCATGATATCCCAATTCTTAACTATTAATATTCATGATGTATAAATTTAAGAATTAAATTTTAGTTTTTAATTTTCTTTAATAGAGGCTTCCAGGTATTACTAAGATTTAGACCATCATCCCTATTCATGGTGTTTATCCCTTTTTCTATTTCTATGGCTTGTTTAACTCTTATTTTTAAATAATGTTCTTGTTTTTGGCTAAGTTTAGCATTTTCCATGTAGATGTAATGAGAAGAGGAGCATGCATGTTCTGCCAAGGCAGATTTTGATGTTCTATCCAAAAAGAAGAACACTATTTAAAAGTAAGTGCCAAAAAAGCCATAGAAATAGAGAAAAGGATAAACACCATGAATATGGATGACGATCTAGAGCTTAGTAATACATGGAAGCCTCTATTTGAGAAAATTAAAACCTAAAATTTAATTATTAATTTTATTCATTATGAATATTAATAGTTAAAAGTTGGGATATCATGTCAACACTAACAAGAATTATTTTTTTCCCAATAAATCTATATCATTAAAAATTAATAGCTCGACAATTACAACTCCTCATTGTGAATTGCAATCCCCTGAAGATGGACTCACTTTATGTCTGAAACGTTGGGTTAAAAGATCCTCACAAGACCCTTTTATTAAAAATACCTTTATGGAATAATTATTTCAAAGCCCTCAAGGTATGTACATAAACAACTTCTAGAAATCCAAAATATTGGTGATCAAAGACTTGGGTGTTCAAACTAGGAGGAGATTCCTTAGCAACCCAGGCTCTGCAAACCTTGCTTTAATATCTCAAATTGAGCCCAATATGATCCAAATGGATATTGGTGGCCACCTGCCTATTCCACGTAGACCTCCAGTCGGTTTCATTTGTTTCCTTATTTATTTCATAATTTACTATTTTTAGCATGCTTTAGAGTCTTGAACTTCCAGAGTAGTTTTTACCCCATAAATGGCATATTTTTTTAGGTCTGCATCAAGCTTACCTACCATGGGCCAGCCATAACTCATGTATTACTCAGAGAGACTTTTCCAAAATATTATTGTATGCACCAAACATATATAATATGACCAAATTACAACCCCGGGAAGTTGGCTACCCAACTATCCCTAACGAGACCCACAAACTCTTGGTGTTACATCTCCTAGGGTTAGGGTTTTGGTTATTTAGGGTTTTTCCTTGTTGTTAAATAATAAGTAGGCTCTTGAGCCTCATTGTAACATAGTTAAGAGGCATGTAGCCACCACATCTCTTCTTAGAGATAAGCTACCATCACCCGAGCTAGTTTATTTCCGTTTTGTTTGTAAGCACATTTCAATATTTTGATATTAATGAAATGAAGTGTTATTTCTACTAAATCTATGTATTTATGGTTATATCTGTAATTTGTTGCATTCCTATTTCAGTTCGGATCAGTGGTATCAGAGCGGTTTTCTCTTTCTCTATTTTTCTTTGCATGTACCCAACAAGGTCAGGGTATAAGGAGTTAGGGCTCGATCTGGTTGAAACTTCGCAAGACTAGCCTCGCAAACCCTAACAGCCTCCCATGGCGGAAGAAAAGAAATATGAGGGTACAACAAATCCTATCAAAATATTTCTTGAGGAAGTCCTTGAGTGATAGAGGAACATGATGATGGATAACTTTTCTCAGATCCTCCAACAACTACCCACAGGCGGCACATCTTCATCTAGCAGCCACTCTGGAGGCACCACTCCTTTTAAGGTACAAGTTAACTTTAATACTCCCATATTTGAGGGCCGGACAGATGTAGATGCTATAGATAAATGGTTGAATTTGTTGGAAGGATATTTTTCAGTTCATGGATTTTCCAATTAGGAAAATATTACTTTTTCACTTCTAAGAGCTGCCCCACACGTCAAGGAGTGGTGGGAAACCTACTGTGAACAAAAGGATGAGAGGAAATCCTCACTGTTTTCAATTGCACCCAGTTTGTATTCTTTCCATGACACCATCAAGGAACAATATTACCCTATCAGGAGCTATGAAGATAAATACATAAAGTGGACCATGCTCCAGTGGGGAAGGGACCAAAATGTGGCGAAGTTCACAAATGTTTTCTGTACCCTCCGCACAAAGATGGGTATCAAGGATTCTGAGTGGCATTTGGTACTCAAGTACTACAAATATCTACACAAGAACATCTAGGATGTGATGGAGTTCCTAGACATCTCCTCGCTTGGCACATCATAATGATATGCTGTCAAGATTGAGCAAAATTTTAAACAATAGAAGTGAGAATTTGGATCTGCAAATCTGAAACAAGGAAAATGCGCCCCCAAACCACAGAGAAAAGACCAAATCTAATGTCGAAGTGACAAGAAAATAAAAACACCACGAAGACAAAGAAGGACACATGAAAATGGTGTTAGTTCCATAAGAGCTCCACTCACAACACAAGGGAGTGTCGGGCCAAGAAGTCATTGATGGACGCGATGAAGCCTTCCAATTCAGACACATGTTTTGAATCTGAGTCAGAACCCAATAAGGGGAATGAAAAAGGGAAGCAGATCATTGACATGGAGCCCAGTGCCACTGTGGCCACCACTAAGATCTAGAAGAATAAGCCTGAAGATCTAGAGGAGGGGGAATGCCTCTTCCACTCACAGATGTGGGTGAAGGGTTCTCCACTGCAGTTCATTGTTCAAAATGAGAGCAAAAAGAACCTCATTTTAGTAGAGTTCGTGAAGCAGTTGGAGGCCTACCGACGACAACACATCCATAGCCATGCATCATTAGATAGCTTCACCAAGGATGAGATCTCTGTGTTAGCCAATAGTGTCACTTTCCCTTCATGGATGAGGTGTTGTGTGATTTTTCTCCTCTTGAAGTTTGTGATGGATTATTAGGACAACCATACTTGTGGAAGAGACATGTTGTATATGAGTCTAAACCTCACTATGTGATTATTACTTTGGGAAATAATTTGTATAGGATACTAGAGGCAGCCCCACCTACTGCCATCTCTTTGATCACTACAAAGAAATGTAGTATGATCATTTCCTAGACTAGGAAATTTGTATTTCTTATGATTTTCCCTCAAGGCAAGAAGAAGGTTGTGGCTGCAACTTCCAAATAGGGCTACTCCGCACAACAACAACAAATGGACAAGGTCATGAAGGAGTATAGGGACATTTTTGCTCACCTATAGGGGTACCTTTACACTATTAGGTCAAGTGCTCCATTGATTTGACCCCAGGCACATCGCTACCTAATGGAATGATCTATCGATGCTCTGTTCTATAGAATAATGAGATCAAGAGATATATTCATGAGTTGTTGCATAAAGGGCACATCTGACTGAGCTCATCACCCTGTTGGAGCCCAATCGTATTGGTAGAAAAGAAGAATGGAACTTGGAGACTTTGTATTACCTATTGGGCGTTGAACAAGAACACTATATAGAATAGGTACCCAATCCCATGGATTGATGATATTTTGGATCAGCTCAAGGGGGTAAAATATTTCAACAATATTGACTTGAAGTCCAGTTATCACCAGGTGCCCATTGAACCCTTTAATGTGTGGAAGACTGCCTTCAAATCTAAGGAGGACCTTTTAGAATGGTTGGTCATGCCTTTTGGGTTGACAAATGCCCCTGCAACCTTCATGAGATTGATGGATGACATAGTGCGACCCTTCACCAATGCATTCATGGTGGTGTATTTAGATGAAATCTTGATCTTCAACTAGAGTTGGGAAGAGCATCTCCACCATATTTGATAGGTCCTTCAAACCCTGCGATAACACAAACTATGTGTCAATTTGGAGAAATGCACTTTTGGCATGACCCAGGTTTAATATCTCGGGTACATCATTGATGAGAAGGGTGTGCATGTGGACCTAGCCAAGATTCAATTCATTTGGGATTGGCCAACCCCAACCACTCTAAGAAAGCTCCCAAACTTTCTGGGTCTTGTGAATTTCTACTGCTCATGTTGGGTTTCTCTCATATCACTTGGCATTTAAATCAAGTCACCAAGGGCAGAGTGAAAGAAAAAGTTTTTTTATCTGAAACCAAACATAAGGTGTTTTCTGAGTTGAAGTGTCACCTCTTCTCTACTACAGTGCTCACATTACCAGACCTACAATAGCCATTTGAGATTGAGACGGATGCCTCTGACAATGCTATTGGTGCAGTTCTTACTTAGCAGGGGCATCCAGTGGCTTACCATAGTGAGACACTTTTAGAAACAATCTAAAAGTATCCAACTTATGATAAATAAATGTATTCCATTGTGCATTCCTGTCGTCAATGTAAGCATTATATTATGGGGAAGGAAATAGTCATCCACACAAACTAGTGATCCTGCAATTCATACAGACACAAGGAAAGTTGCCAAATGATCATCATCATAAGTTGTCCAACTACTTGCAATAGTTCCATTTGAGCATTAAGTACAAGAAGGGAAACACCAATAACGTTGTAGACTGCCTCAACTGACCACCAATCATGGAATTGATCATTGTGCTCGACTCCTATGGGCAGGAGACTTCACGTCAGACGCATCTTTACCAGAGCGGTGTAGAATTCGATAGCGCATACCAGACAATTATGGAAGGGAAGAAAGTTCCAAATTTTTACCTTTAGGATGCATTGTTATGCCACCTGTGACACATCCGTGTTCCTTAAAGTGAGTGTTCCAAGATGATTTTGGAGGCGCACTACATTCAGGTTGCTAGACATTTCAGAGTAGAGAAAACAGTGGCAGTACTACAAAAGTATTTTTATTGGTCGAAACTTCGTTAGGATGTTGGGAAGTACATTAGATTCTGCATTGCCTACCCATTGTCAAACCAACCATCCAGAAGCAAGGCATATATACTCCTATACCTACTCCTCATGGACCTTGGGAATCTATCTCCATGGATTACATGTCTGGCCTTTCTTGTACAAAGCACAACAATGACTGCATTTTTGTGGTCATCAAGAGATTCTCTAAGATGGCCATTAGGGTGACCTGCAAGAAGAGTATCATAGTAGAGGTGGCTGCTAAGATCTTCTTTGAGGAAGTGTGGGTACACTTTGGGATCCCACAGTCTATTATTTCAGACGGGAACAGGAGATTCCTAAGTGCATTTTGGTCAAGTCTGTAGTCGATTCTAGATACCAAAATTACTAAGTCCACGACATTCCACCCCCAAACTGATGGCCAAATAGAGGCCATCAACATGATGATCGTACAAATTCTACGCATGTACAACTCAAAGCATCCACACACATGGGATTAAAGCCTCCTCTTTATCCAACACATCTACAACAGATCTCTCCATAGCTCAACAGGCCATAGCCCCTTTCAGGTAAGGATGGGATTTCAACCATTATGTCCCATTGATGTGGTCATACCATTTATAGTTACTCAGGCAAATTCGACTCATAGCCAGTCTAAAGCCGATAGGGCTAACAACTTCATTGAGGGCATTCAAGACATCTTCCAGTAGGTCCATGATATATTAGACAAAGATAATGTGAATTACAAGCAACGCCATGATCAACATCGAGTTTCGCACAAGTTCCAGGTGGGAAACAAAGTTTCGCTACTGTTGCAGAAGGAGCACTTCGTTGGACCCCACCACAAGCTTTGCCCACTTTGATATGGGCCATACACCATCACCAAGGATGTAGGTGACAATTCCTTGAAGCTCAACATCGCATTGGTCCTTGGTTTTCATTCAGTGTTCATTGTAAACTGCCTTCGACCATATGTTCCACCATTGTTGGACACATCTGACATTGCAGATGAACTCACACCAACGTAGCTCAACCCAGACTGCATGGAACAGAAAAAAACTAATCAAATCATGGACATGTAGATCAAGAATACTCTCCAGCAAAGGATCCAGCTATATCGAGTTATCAAAGTAGGCCAACTTCTTCACTAGGGAAAGTTGTTCACTAGGGACCAGGTTCAATGGAAATTTCCTAACCTCATGGAGGCTCTACACACAATTGGGACCATTGCTTCCGAAGGGGTTGACTGATCTAGGTGGATATTGGTGGCCACCCACCTATTTCACCTATACCTCCAGTCCTAAACTTCCAGAGTAGTTACAAGGTATCATACACACCAAACATAGATAATATGACCAAATTACAACCCCGTGAAGTTGGTTGCCCAACTAACCCCAATGGGGTCCACAAACTCTTGGCATTACATCTCCTAGGGTTAGGGTTTTCTGTTGTTGTTAAATAGTAAATAGGCCCTTTATTTTCATTGTAACACAATTTATAGGAATGTGGCCACCACATATCTTCTCAGAGATAAGCTACCATTTCCCAAGCTAGTTTATTTCCATTCTATTTGTAAGCATATTTCAGTATTCTGATATAAATTAATGAAGTGTTATTTTTGCCACATCTTTTTATTTATGGCTATATGTGTAATTTGTTGCATTCTTGTTTAAGTTTGGATCACTAGAAGCCCAGTCAAGCAAGTGAGAATAAGTCATGGTTAAAGGAATTGAATAAAGAGCTATATCAAAACAAGAAGAATGACACTTGGGAGCTTGTTCCAAGACCCAAAAAGAAAAATTCCATAGACACCAAATGGGTCTTCAAAAATGAGTTGAATGAGCAAGGTTAAGTGATTAGTAACAAGGGTCGCTTAGTCTCCAAGGGATATGCCCAAATAGAGGGAGTATATTTTTAAGAAACCTTTGCACCTGTAGAAAGATTGGAAGTTATTAGAAAGTTTCTTATTTTTACCAATCATACAAACATCAAGGTGTATAATATGGATGTGAAGTCAACCTTTCTCAATGGAGATTTGAAATAAGAAGTATATATTGAGCATCTAGAGGGGTTCATGCTCACAGAAAATGAATGGCTTGTGTGTAAATTGAAAAAGTCCTTATATAGACTCAAACATGCCCCCCAAGCATGGTAAGTTAGATTAGATAGATACCTTCAACAATAAAGCTTTAACAAGGTCACTACAAAGAGAAATGTGTAAATAAAATATAAACATGACCACTTATTGATTGTGGTAGAGTATGTAGACAACATAATCTTGGCAGTGATATGGAGCAGTTGGGACATCAATTTGCAAAATGTATGCAGACAGATTTTGAGAATTGTAGGATAGGAAAACTATCCTTTTAACTAGGAATACAAATTTCTCAATCAAAGGATAGCATTTGTAGGTTTTAACCTCGTACAGAAATTACTTGCATATGAATTCTAAAACAAAGAAAATAAATAATGTGAGTGCATAACACATAAAACACATATACACAGAGATTTTCCCCTAGATCCCAAAACCAGGACTACTAGCTTGACTTTTCATTATATTCCTTTCAATATTACAAGACATATTTATACATGCCAAAGCATCCAAAACCATGGACCAAAAACCATTGCGTCCAAAACCATGGACCGAAAACCATTGCGTCCAAAACCATGTGCGAAAAATCATGCACAAAACCATTGGTAGGTCCGCCCAACCTAATATAGGGTCCAGAAACAAAATTTTCCGGGGCGCTGCCCTGGACCCCATAGAGTGGGTTACCAGCACCCTTCAAACCCCTTGTGACTCCCCTCGCTATGCAATCGACGCAACGAAGGGGGGACTCTGCCCCCCTTCTAACCCCCTGGTTAACTATGTGGGCTAGTTGTGGAAAGAATATAACACAACCCAACATTCTCCCACTTGTTGTTTTCTTTCCACAAGGGAATACAAGAGAGCTTAGTTATTTATCCAGCCCTACAATGCCCATTGTTTCTCTACACCAAGAGAACTTCTCGAAGCTCACAAATTTTGTAAATGCATTTGCAGTATTCTTCAAAGTGTCCACCTTTACCAACAACATCTTTTTGTCTTCTATCATATCCCTCACAAAGTGATACAAAACATCAATGTGCTTTGTCTTTGAATGATATGCAAAGTTCTTTGCCAAGAAAATTGCACTTTGGTTGTCACAGTCTATCCTTATAGCTCCTTGTACTAACCCCATACTTGAACACAATCTCTGCAACCAAACTGTTTCCTTTCTTGCATGAGTGGCTGCCATGTATTCTGCCTCTGTAGTTGATAGTGCCACTACAGATTGTTTCTTACTGATCCAACTAACTCCACCTCCAAATAGGTTAAACACATACCTGCTTGTAGATCTTCTCTAATCCAGATCTCTAGCCCAGTCCGCATCAACAAAGCCACGAATATCCAACACTTTATCCAATCATGGTCTTCCTTGATAGCACAAACCATAATCACTAGTGCCACACAAATACTTGAAAACCCACTTCACTGTTGTCTAGTGCTTCTTCCCTAGTTTTGACTTAAACTTGCTCAATACTCCCACTACATGTACAATGTCTGGTCCAATATAGACTAACGCATACATTAGGCTACCAACTACACTTGCATATGGAACACTGGACATGTCCTCTTCCTCTTCTTGTGTCTTGGGACACTGTTTAGCAGATAAATTTACACCTACAGGAATAGGAACCTTCACCAGTTTACTATTATGCATATTAAACCTCTGCAATATTGTCTCGACATACTTCCTCTGGTTTAACCAGATCTTCCTCTTTGTCTGATCTCTTTTAATTTCCATGCCGAAAATATAGTTTGCAGTGCCAATATCCTTCATGTCGAATTTGGAGGGAAAATGGGTCTTCAAATCCTGCATAATTTCTTTGTCATTTCCAACCAGCAACATATCATCCACATACAAGACCAGATAAATGACACGATCCCCAATTAATTTAAAATATACATAGTGATCTGATTTACTTCTGGTGAAGCCAAGTCCCCGTATAAATGTATCAAATTTTTGATACCACATCCTTGGTGACTTCTTTAACCCATACAGAGACTTCTTTAACTTGCATACCAGTTCTTTCTTACCCTTCACTGCAAAACCTTCAAGTTTCTTCATGTAGATCTCCTCTTCTAGATCTCCGTGAAGAAATGTTGGCTCCACATCCATCTGTTCTACCTCAAAATCAAAAGCAACAACAATAGATAAAAGTAATCTAATAAAAGTTACCTTGGCAACACGAGAAAAAATATCACCAAAATCAATTCTCGGCACTTGGGAATAACCTTTTGCTACCAAATGAGCTTTGTATTTCTCCAACTTTCCTTCTGTGTTTGTCTTCTTCTTAAACACCCATTTGTTGCCAAAGGGTTTCCTTCTAGCTGACAACTCCACCAGATCCCAAGCCTCATTTTTGTGAAAAATATCATTCTGAATCTATTGCTTCCTTCACAGTTCTGGGATCATCATTAGTAATAGATAAAGCAAAATTTGAACAAAAAGTAGATGGACTATACCTTTTTGGCTGTCTTCTTTCTTGAACTGATCTTCTCACACCCAGAGTTTGTGGCTCTTCATCTTTTGATTCCTCCTTTGTTGTAGAGTCTAATTCTTCCTCCTTTAGCTAAAACTCTATCTTCTTCAGTTCCTTTGGTTGGATTTCATGCTTAATAACATCTTTCACCTCTGTGAACACCACATCTCGGCTGATCACAACCTTCTTTGTTACCGGGTTCCAAAGCTTATAGCCCTTTAAACCATCCTTATACCCAATAAAGATGCACTTTTCAGATTTACTATCCAACTTGGTTCATTTCTCCTTTGGAACATGTACATATGCATCACATCCAAATACCCTCAGATGTGAAAGAGAGGGTTTCTTACTAGTCCATACCTCTTGTGGTGTCTTATCCTCCAATGCTAATGAAGGTAATTTGTTGACCAGGTAACATGTTGTCTCCACCGCCTCTGTCCAAAATTCCTATCCTAACCCGACACCACTGAGCATGCTTTTTGCCCTTTCCATCAACGTCTTGTTCATTCTTTCTGCAATTCCATTTTGCTAAGGTGTATATGGAGTAGTATTCTGCCATGATGTACCACACTTCTTACAAAATTAATCAAATTCCTTACTAAAAAACTCTCCACCATTATTTGTCCTTAGCACCTTTATCTTCTTCTTTGTTTGGTTTTCCACCAGAGCCTGAAATTATTTAAAATTATCAAAGACTTCATATTTCTTCTTAAGGAAATATATCCATGTATTCCTTGAGAACTCATCTATAAATGATACACAGTACACATACATACTAAGTGATGGAACCTTCATAGGTCCAAACACATCACTGCGCACAAGCTCTAATATATGTTTCACCCTCTTATCACCAGAGGGGAAACTCACCTAATTCTTCTTCCCGTATACACAACTTTCACAGAAATCAAAAGCTAGAGAGCTATTACTCATACCTTCTACCATACCTTTACCACGAAGTATTCGAAGGGCCTTCTCTCCAATATGTCCAAGCCTTTGATTCCACAACATGGTCTTCTCTCCAAAGACCACTAGATTTTCTGCTCCACTTTCAGGAACCACGGAATTGTTGCACCCATCAACAATAGTGCTAGCTTTCATCCTGTACAGAGTTCCAATTCGAACTCCCCGCATAATTACCAGTGCCCCTTGAACCATCTTGCAGGTATCCTTCTGGAAAACTGTTTTGACACCTGCATCATCCAGCTTACTTATAGAAAGCAAATTTCTAGCTAATGTAGGAATATGCAGAACACTCGGAAGTGTTTGAACCCTTCCACCTTGCAACTTCAACTTTACTTTTTGCGACCAATGATTCTAGCCTTCCTTTCATCCCCCAAGAAGACATCACCACTATCATATTTCTCATACTCGCAGAACCACTCTCTATGGGGAGTGAAGTGAAAGGATGCCCCTGAGTCGATCAACCATGCCTCATGATCTACATGTGTACTTGAAGAAGCCAAGTACACATCCCCACCTTCATCTGAGGTGGTTTTCGCCTCTGCAGAAGGAGCCTCATCAGATCCCTTTCCTTTGTCAGGAGCTTTATATTTACAATCCCTTTTGAAGTGGCCTTCCTTTCCGCATTTCTGGCACACCACCTTTACAGGATTTCCTGGAGATTTAGATCTCCCTCTAGATTTAGATCTCCCACTCGAACTTATTTTTGTTTCTGTTCTAGGATCGTCCTCATACAGACAAGGCATCACCATTCTGGTTGTCCATATTTTTCTGTCTCATCTCCTCCGTCAGCAAGGCTGAGACTATTCATCAAACTGCAAAGCAGTTGCATTGCTACCTATTGCAATATCCAGACTATCCCACGAGTCTGGTAGAGAACACAACAAACTGATGCACTTATCTTCATCTGAAATTTTAATATCAACAGATAATAACTGACTTACCACAGTATTAAATGCATTCAGATGCTCTATCACCGAGTCTCATCTTTCATCCTCAGGTTATACAGCTTTTTCCGCAGGAACAGTTTATTCACCAGAGACTTAGATTGGTACAAAGTCCCTAACTTGTCCCATAAAGCCTTCGCCGTAGCTTCCCCTGATACATTCAACAATACTGAATCTGAGACACACAATTGTATTGTGCTCTTTGCCTTCCGATCCAACTTCTTCCATTCTTCATCGGTCACTCCCGTTGTTTTAGTACCCGGATCTACCACGATCCACTGATCGTTATGCACCAACAGATCCTCCATCTTGAGTTTCCACAACTCAAAACTCTGACCATTGAACTTCTCAATCTCTATCTTTCCGTTGCTCGCCATCTTCTTTCACCACCAGAATCGATCCTGCAGATCTCCCACTGAACAGGGTCTACCACAGGCCCGAGAGAAACCCCTCAGCAACAAAGGCGTCCACTTGAAGCCAAAACAGCTCTGATACCAAATGTAGTTTTTAACCTCGTACATAAATTAACTGCATACGAATTCTAAATCACAGGAAAAAATAAAAATGCGAGAGCATAACACATAAAACACATATACACAGAGATTTCCCAATGGATCCAAAAACCGAGACTACCGGCTTGATTTTTTATTATATTCCTTTGAATGTTACAATACATATTTATACATGCTGAAGCATCCAATACCATGGACCGAAAACCATCGCGTCCAAGACCATGGACCAAAAACCATCGCGTCCAAAAAACATGTGTGAAAATCATGCACAAAACCATAGGTGGGTTCGCCCAACCTAACAAAGGGTCCAAAACCAAAATTTTCCTGGGTGCTGCCTCAGACCCCATAAAGTGGGGTTACGAGTACCCCTCAAACCCCCTATTAACTATGTGGAAAGAATATAACACAACCCAACACTATCAGTGCTCTGTTCTGGAGAATGATGAAATCAAGAGGTAGATTCAGGAGCTACTGCATATAGGTCACATCCAACTGAGTACATCACCCTGTGGGAGCCCGATCGTGTTGGTACAGAAGAAGGATGGGACTTGGAGACTTTGTATTGACTATCGAGCACTGAACAAGATCACTGTTTGGAATAGGTACCCGATCCCATGGATTGATGACCTTCTGGACTAGGTGAAGGGGGAAAATATTTCAGCAAGATCATTTTGAAGTCAGGATATCACCAGGTACCAATTGAACCCTCCGATGTGTAGAAGATTGCCTTCAAAGCCAAGGAGGGCCTTTTCGAATGGTTGGTTATGCCTTTTGGGTTGACGAATGCTCCTGCAACCTTCATGAGGCTAATGGATGACATCTTACGGAAATTCACCAACTCATTTGTAGTGGTATAATTGGATGACATCCTGATCTTTAGCCAGAGTTGGGAATAGCACCTCCACCACATCCGACAGGTTCTCTAAACACTGCGACAACAAAAGTTATGTGCCAATTTGGAGAAATGCACTTTTGGCATGACCCAAGTTCAGTATCTAGGATACATTAGTGATGAATAGGGGGTGCATGTGGATCCAGCTAAGATCCAAGTCATTTGGGATTGGCCATCTCCAACCACTCTGACAGAACTCCGTAGCTTTCTGGGTCTTGCCAACTTCTACCACAGGTTCGTGTTAGGATTTTCTCATATCACTTGGCCCTTGTGTCAAGTCACCAAGGTTGGAGCAAAAGAAAAATTCTTTTGGTCTAAATCTCAATAGAAGGCATTCCGCCTTTGCTCGACACCAATGCTCACATTACCAGACTTGCAACAACCATTTGTGATTGAGACAATTGCCTCTGACTATGCTATTGGGGCAGTCCTTACTCAACACGAGCATCCAGTGGAATATCACAGTGAGACACTTTTAGACACAGTCCGGAGGTATCTCACTTATGACAAAGAGATGTATTCCATTTTATAGGCATGCCGACAATGGAAGCATTAAATTTTGGGGAAGGAAATGGTCATCCACACAGACCACCTACCCCTACAGTTCATATAGACCAAAGGGAAGTTGCATAATGATCGCCATCAGAAGTGGTCCAAATACCTGCAATAGTTCCATTTGAATATCAAGTATAAGAAGGGTAGCACCAATAATGTTGCAGATTTCCTCAGTCGACCACTGATCATGGCGTTAACCACTGTGCTCAACTCTTGTGGGCACGAGACTTCTGACTGGCCACTTCTCTACAAAAGCGACCTAGAATTTGACCACACATACCAGACACTCTTGGATGGTCAGCATGTTCTAGATTTTCACCTCCAGGATGCCCTGTTATGCCACCTAGGTCACCTTTTTGTTCCTTCAAGAGAACGTGCCAAGATGATTTGGGAAGCATACTACAGTTATTATGCTGGGCATTTCATGGTCAAGAAAATAGTGGCAGTACTATAGAAGTATTTCTATTGGCTAAATCTTCGATAGGATGTTGGAAAATACATCAAATCCTATATTACCTACGCCATTTCCAAACCGACCATTAAGAAGCAAGACCTCTATACTCCCTTGCCTACCCCTAGTCAAACTTGGGAATCCATCTCCGTGGATGACATGTCAGGCCTTCCTTCTAATAAGCATGGAAACGACTATGTTTTTTTGGTCGTCGATAGGTTCTCAAAGATTGCCATTATGGAAGCCTACAAGAAGAATATCACAGCAGAAGCCACTGCTAAACTATTCTTTGAACGAGTGTGGGTACACTTTGGGATCCCACAGTCTATCATATCAGATCAGGATAGCAGGTTTCTCAGTATATTTTTGTCCAGTCTCTAGTCGATGCTGGACACCAAACTCACTAAGTCCACAGCATTCCATCCCCAAACTGATGGCTAGATAGAGGTTGTTAATAGGATGATCATACACATTCTGCACTTGTACAACTCAAAGCATCCATGCACGTGGGATGAGATCCTCCCCTATGTTTAGCATAGTTATAATCGGGCTCTCCACAGCTTGACTAGCCACAACCCTTTTTAGGTGGGCTTGGGATTCCAACCACTATGTCCCATTGATGTGGCCATGCCATTTGCAGCTACTCAGGCAAATTCGGCTCATGTCCAGTCCAAAACAGATAAGGCAAACAACTTCATTAAGTACATCCAACATATTCAACAGTAGGTCCATGAAATTCTAGAGAAATCAAATGCCAATTACAAGCAACGACATGATCAACATCGGGTGCCACACAAGTTTCAGATGGGTGACAAAGTCTAGTTGCATTTGAAAAAGGAACGCCTTACCGGAGCCTATCGGAAACTCAAACCACTCCAATATGGTCCTTACACCATTACCAAGGCTATGGGAGACAATGCATTTGAACTCAACATTCCCCCATTCCTTGGCATGCACCCAATGTTCAATGTGGACCGCCTTCAACCATACTTTCCACCATTACTAGGCACATCCGACATTGCACAACAACACACACCAACATCTTTAAATCCAGATTGCATGGAACAATATGCAACTGGTCAGATCATGGACACACAGATCAAGCACAATCACAAACAATAGATCCAACTGTATCGAGTTGTCAAAGCATGCCAACTCCTTCACGAGGGCAAGTGGCTCACCAGGGACCAAGTTCAACATAAGTTTCCTCATCTCATGGAGGAACTCAACGCAATGGGGACCATTGCTTCCTAAGGGGGGAGGAATGATCTAGGTGGATATTGGTGGCCACCCACCAATTCCACTTGAACCCCCACCATTGTTTCTTTAAGTTTTTCAGTTTCCTTATTTGTAGCACAATTTACTATTTTCGGTAGTTCTTCGGGTCCTGAACTTCCGGAGTTGTTTTGAGGCCCTAAGCAATGTTTCTTGGGAAAATTGGAAACAACATGGGGCCATCTACCAATTTTTCTCAATGTATTCCTCGTATAGATCTTTCTAACGAGGTATTGTGCACGTCAAACGAAGATTGTATGCCAAAGTTATCACCCCGAGAAGTTGATGTACGAATTTACCCAAAACGAGGCCCATAGTTTGGTGCTTCATCTCCTAGGGTTAGGCTTTTGGATGTTTAGGGTTTTACATTATTTCTCAACAATAAATAGGCCTTTGAGCCTCATTATGAGACAGTTCAGAGGCAAGTAGCCTCCACATCTCTCCTCAGAGATAAGCTACCATCGCCCGAGCTAGTTTGTTTTCATTTCTGGTTGTAAGCATATTTCAGTATTTTACTTTAATGAAATGAAATATTATTTCTGCTGCATCTCTGTATTTATGGTTATCTATGTAATTTGTTGTGTTCCTATTTAAATCCAGATCACAAACATTTGTCACAAGTGTTCTTTGCATGTCATAGGTTTTCTCATCGGTGATCTATTGGGCCTCCCACAATAAATTCATGTACCAGATAGATATATATGGCCATTTAGCCCTACTAGTGAATTAGTTGAAAGGGCCTACACTTGCTCCTATATTTTCTCATTACGTATGTATTATCTCTCCCCACTAGGCAAAACCTGACTAAATACGTCCTCTATGAACCATAAAATTGTGAACACATGAAGCTAGCTCTCGAGGGGAAGAAGATTAAAATTCCATAAGTGATAATAGAGCAACAAGATATGACTAGGATGAGAGATAGAGGTAAGAAAGAATCATTTATAATGTTCATATATAAGTTGTGTAAAGGAAGAGGACAAATATATATGCATGAACAAATTCTAGACTCAAATGGGCCTTTTTTGTGAAAATTTGATACAGAAACCATGGGAATCTTATTCAATTCCTAAAATTCTTAAATCATTCTCCATTAAAGGGATCGTATCTTGCAAAATATCCTCTTGGTTTATAACATTTAAGACATTCCTTTGTAAATTCCCTCTCAAAATCCTTAATGTCATTTTGTGGTTTCTAACGTTGTAATAACTTCCCCAATTTGGTTACCAAAGTCATGGATCCATGCTCTATAGACCAAGTCCATTTTGTTTATAGAGTATTGGACATATTTAACTCCTGAGAACAAGGAATAAAGACCCCAAACACCAACCCCATTTATTGTTAAAATGTAGTGTTGGCCACATCATTTAAACATAAATCTATGTATTGATATTCTTATGTAGCAAGGATTTAATATTTTTTTCTTTTCAAAGGTAGATAAACTATTTGTGAGGCATTCATTCCAAGGATTCTACTTTTCATTTCCTTTTTTTCAAGTTCGGATAGATCCTATGTAAAAGAGAAGATGTAGGTATCCCCTTTAGCACATCTTTGATTCTCTATTCATTTATAGCATTTTCCAATTCTTTTGCAAGAATGGCTAGGTTGCGAGGTTGCAACAAGATTGTAGGTAAACTGCATTAGATGATGTACCCAGAAAGAATGTAATATTGGGCTTATTGTAACAATAGTTTTAAAAAATACAACCATTTTGAATATACCCAACAATATGAGCATTTCATGGTATTACATCATTGTGAGGTATTTTTTCAGACATATTGTGTAAATCCTCCATATATACACATATTACATATGTACTTATGAAGAATGTTATGAATAACATCCAACCAACTACATGTCTTTAAAGAATTTTATAGCTTCATTATTGATGGCACTAGTGACATGGGTTCCTTGAAATCTCTTAATAAAGCAAAGTATTGTAAATCGTTTTTGGTTTTAACAACACTCAATCAAATAGACAACATTAGGATTTTAAGGGAAACATAACTAAAATATCGAGCTAAAAGTTATGGTGGGATGATAAGAGGTGTCACGCGGAATCAATCGATCTTGCGGACAAGACAGACCTTCCTAGAATCTAATGAAGACCTAATGACAAACAAACCAACCAAACACTAT
>APFE031519952.1:0-31658 GCA_000404065.3 Pinus taeda | reverse complement strand
AAGGAGGTTTTGTCATTTGTATCATCCAAGAATTGTTCATTTATGTAATGTAAAGGAGATTTCCCCCTCGAAGAGGCTGAATTCTAAGGCGTTGATCTATGTTTTCTATCTTTTCTTGAGCTGGTTTCATAACACCTTCCATAATCGGCTTTGGTATGTACAAGTGTCTCCAAGCTCAATGCGGGGTTAGCCAAGGACCCTATTAGGTGGTTTCAACCTTTAAAGGGAGTGACATGTCCATAGTACATCCTTCAATAGGTAGGTGGCAAATGACATAATGATGGAATGGAGTGGGGATTAGTGGAAACATCCAAACCACATGTCAAGGTACATTGGGTAGCTATAACAAGGGAAGCTCACACTTGGGTATATAGGTGTAGGAGGGAGAAAATCGTGGTACATGAGTTACCTCGACCTTTGTTTTTCCACCCTTCTTCATATGCCTTTTGCGTTTTATCAAATTTTCTTCATAATTGCTCTGGGCTTCAGGGGATGGAGAGGATGATGTGTGAGATGTAGCAGTGAATACCCCCTTAAGGTGGGGTGGTTCATCACTCACCAGGGGTTGGGACAATCATGGGTTCCTTATTGATAGAGGGGGCTCATCTAGGGCCATAGGAACCAGGGTGATGCCCATGGGTAAGGGGTAGAGCTCATGTTTGGCTTTTGCCCATGTGTTAAATTTGTATTTCCTGGCCATCTTTTGCATTTTGTGGTACATTTACTATTGAGAGTAGCCAAATTATGCTTTTTCTTTTCTTTTTAGTTGCATCAACCTCCAGGGCATCTTTTAAGGCTTGACCCAAAGTGTAGACAAGGAGAAGGGGAGGCTAACCCTATGTGGACCCAAATGGAAAATAGATGAATGAGGCTGAAATAAGTGGAAGGGGAGTTATGTAGGTGGTACGAGAAGTGGGACCACACAACAAAAATTGTGATTTCCCATATAGTGCTAACCCAAAAGCCCAAAGGTCAATAAAGTAGATCCGATGGGACCAGGATATAAGGGTAACCATGAATTCAAGCAGTGGAGACAAGAATACAAGCCTAACACACTCTATTTTCCAAATCCCCCCACTAATCCATGCCCAAAAGTGCCTATGACAAGTAAGGAAAATTACTCAACTACACCAAGGAAAAGCCATACCTTCGGGGTTGGAAGACCCATTTTCAAACATACGTTCATGACAAATGGTTGAGGGACCACATGGCTAGCTCAGGTGACAGAGAAAATCACAAATCGAGCTATCTAGTGGCTGTAATGGTTTGTTGGCTACCGGCTGAGGACCTGTTGTTGCGCAGATTGGCACGACAACGCTCAGACGGGGGGTTGTCACTTTGATCCCCGATCCCTCCGTTTAAGCCTGTCTCCCGCGGCTAAGGGGGGTAGACCCTGAGAGATGATGAAGACCAACTGTCGACCAGTTGGTTGGGAGACACGAGACACGATTAAGATAAGCACTAAAATGATTTGATTAGTTAGCAGACCAGTGCCTTGAGAGATCATTATTAAGATGATTACCTGTTAAATGATATAGGAACGTGAAACGTGAACAACAATCATTTGTCATCAGCTAGATCACAGTGCTCTTAGAATGACCCAAATGATATCCAGCAACTGAAGATTTAAAAAAAGGATGAATGCATCAAACCACCACGAGTTATAAACCATTAACTAGATATCATATTCGTATCTCGACTTGAAACTTCAGATCTCAGCGTAAAAGCTATAACATGAAAAACAACTGAATCTGGCAACAAAAATAATTTTTATATTTTATATTTTTCATGATGAAGACAAATGCTTTCAAATGAAAGAATAAAATATGCGATGATTTTTTTTTCAAGATAGAAAACAAGCAAAGGGCTTAGGAAACCCCCTCTTAAATAAATCTTTTTGACGTCTTATGAGATTGCTGGCTTGAACAACTTGTGGGACCCTTGATATCCTTGGAGGTGACTATTCCCGCTGAAGAAGTCCTCACACTCCAATAGAGCTGGCAACCTATCCCTTGAAAACACAGAAAACACTTGCAAACGAATTGTTAGTGCAAAACGAGACTTGGCATATAGAGACCAACTTGAGCTTGTCATTCAACCGAGAATGGACAAGCTACAACAAGTGTACAAAATATACCAAGCCCAGAGGAGATTTGAGATAGCTGCAAATCTCTCCTCCCTAGACAATAGTGCCTTCAGGCAAAATGAAAAACAACTAGATAGCAAATGAAAATCAAATGAATATCAAATGACACAGGTATACCTCATGTACCAAAGCATGCACCACAAGAGAAGCTAGTAACCGCAAAGACTTTTATTTATTTATGTGAAAGCTGAGTACAAAATCCGGCAGAGTCTCCGCCAGCCCAATAGTTCGTTCTATGATACAATAAGAGCCCAAGGCTCATATAAATAGGAAAATGGGAGATGATCCCAAGGAGAAATCCAATGACAAGTGGCACAATGGTGAAGATCCCAATGAAAAAATGAAATGACACATGTAGCCATTGTCAATCCCAATGCTTCATCGAATTTCCAAGTGGCTGCTGTAGGATTTTAATTGCCAAAGATAACTGCTGTTTATTTCAACTTAACTAGCTGTGCTGCCCATGCAAACTTGCTGCCCACGTGACTGCTGTTTTTGCTGAGTTAACTGGCTGTGTAATACGCTGAGGTATCCACGTACTTGCTGTAGCTGCCTTTGTTATACCTGCTGTTTGCTGGCTGTGAGTGAAATGGCGTGGATTGCTGCCAGCTAACAGCTAACGCTGCTGATAAACATGCTGTTAATACCTTTGAACTGGCCAGCGTATGGACTGCCCACGTGTGGCTGTTTGACCATGTTCAAATCTGCGTTGACTCCCATGTTAACTTGCTGAGTGGGCTGGCTTCATTGTGTTAAACTGCTGCCTACGTAGACATATTGCCAACGTTAAACTGCTTTGCTGTTGACTGGGCCCACGTATTTCATGGATGGCTGAGTGATATGCTGTTTGAGCTGCGTACGGACTTGCTGGGGTATCGTACGTAAATCATGTGGGCTGAGGTGGGTCCCCTCCCCATTCATTTAACTTTAAACATTGAACCTTATAACTTTTATCAAAGTTAAAACTTCATAAATTCGATTTGCCTTATGAACTTCAACGCTGGCCCATTTGACTTTGACCTTTTTTGCTTTGACTTTGACTTTGTTTGACTTTGAGTTGACTTGAATTGAAACTTCATGTGGTGGGCCCCACATTGCTTGCCAGATCACCTTTGATCTTCTGCTTGACTTCCATGTCAAAATTTGACTTATTTTGACTTTGGAAAAATTTATAAATTTTTCCAATTATTCATTTTTTTGAATTTTTTCTTCATTTTTGCCACTGTCACGTGAAAAATCACCTTTTGAGGGACTCCGAGTCATTTTTTGACCCCCAAAGTAGGCTCTAGGAGAATGCTGGGCCTTTGAAGATGAATTTCGACTGGTCATACGCCCCAGACATCTCCTAAGGCCACTTATTTATGCCTTTATATAAAAAATAATTAAAAAATCCCGTTTTGCGAGAAATTTTTAACTATTAAAAAATCCTACTTAGACCTAGCCAAATTCCACGAAACTTTTTGTGTGATCTAGTATGGTAATATACATCGACTCTAGACACTAAGATGTGTCAGGGGCTCAATCTTCAAACCGTCACCTCGGCTTTGGGGTAAAAATGAGTGAAAAAATCCAGAGAATTATCTGCCTCTGAAAAAGAAGGGATAATTAACCGGATAAAAAAAACACTCCAAGGTGTACTCATTTGCTGATCGAGTCCCACATCCTAGGCCTATTACAAATTCAAGAAACATCATACAACATCACTTATTACAATTCCCCGCAGGGTGTGGAATCTGGGTACAAATAAGAAAGATGATGAGAAGATAGAAGGAGAGTTAAAAAACTCTGTTGATTGATGACATTTGATGGTACAAGTGTCCTCTGGATCATCCTTGGGCATGGTGTCGTCACATAATCATCAGGTGCTACTCCAGCAGTCAACAGGACCATCTGGGAGAAATTTTTTCTCCTATATACACTACCCACAGGTGGTGGGTAATAATGCCTTAATTCATATTCACCCAATTTCCAAGTGTCTATTAACTGCTACATATCTCCCAAAGAAGAGACTGCGTTGGGTGTCAAGGAGTCAATGTAGATCCTCCTAGCAATTCGTGGGTCAAGTGGGAGTGTGGGGGAGTTAACTCCCTCTTTCTCCTAGTTAATATTCTGCACACTCAACCTTCTTTTTCTGAGCAACTTGGCCTGATTTGAAGTAGTGAATTCAAAGATGCACATGTGCAACTCGTGGCCAACAATTTAGGAGAGAATTCGACCCCTTAGGTGGACAACTTGTTGATTTGGGATAGCATCGGATGTGCTCTAGCCACGAAATTTGGTGGAGAGGTTGGGGCGCATGAGATCTCCAATACCCAGAAAGGGTTTGGGCAAATTCTAAACAGATCAGGAGATATTAAAATAATTAATATTTTTAATGGAGTCCCTAAGTCTAAACTTAGGGAAAATAAAATATTAATGGGTATTAATATGAATCTGTGTTAGAATGGTCCAAAAGACATGGATCAAGCTAGTTCTAATCTTAGTCGTTGATTGGGGACTTAATCTCGACCGTTGATATGTCAAGAAGAAAAGTATAAGAGGAGGCCTGAGGGTCACTTGGAGAATACACCAGAGTGATCAATCATTTTATTCTCTAGAGTGGGGTTTGCTAAGAGAGATAAAATCAGTGATCGAAGAGCAGCTGAGGGGCATTGAGTACAGAAAGACAGAGAGGTAGAGATAGTGCCGGGAGAGCAGCAGAGCAGCTAGAGAGAGTGACGCAGGAGCAGCTAGTGCTCACGCAGGGCCATGCGGAGGCAGCTAAGTGTTGCGCAGAGCACTAGAGTGGCCAGTGTACGTGACGCAGGGCCAACGCTGGGCTAGGAGAGGCTGACACAGTCTAGATTGGGCAGACGCTGGGGTTTCTGGGGCAAATTGGTGTTGAGTAGTTGCCAAAAGGATTATCCGGTGTTTCAACTAGTAGATTTGTCAGAAACTAGGAGGTATTACTGCCAAGGAAAATCTCTGTTGGTTATGCCAGTTTCGGCACCCAGATTGTACTCTGATATTTCTTAATAAGTAAACCCTCATATCGCTTCACCAGTTTTCCCACATTGGGTTTTTCCTAGGACATTAGTCCAAAAAAAATGGTGTCATATGATGTGTTTGTTTCTGTTTCCTTTAGTTGCTGATCTGTAATATGTTGAGCATGCAGTAGTGTTTACTTTTAGTATTTACATTGTAAATAACTTGTTAAGTAAAATAACAAGTAGGTAGGAATAAATCAGATAAAGTGCATGGAGGGTTTCTAACTAAGTAAACTTAGAAACTTCAACATGGTATTAGAGGGTGATTGCAGACCACAAGAGGACTAAAAGACATTAGCCGAGCGGAGCAATAGAAGCAGAAAACAACTTTCCTGATGTGATAAAAGCTGTTTCTAGCAACGTAGAAGCCAAGGAGTGTGACACAGAGGCAACCAGGGTTCACGTAGGGCCATGCAGAGGCAGCTGGTAGCTACGCAGAGCCTCAGAGAAGCCAGCGTTGCTGATGCAGAGGGCTAGAGGGTTGACGCAGGGCCTCCCAGGGCTGACGTAGACCCATCTTGGGTGACGTAAGGCCATAGTAAAGCAGAGAGGGGCTGACGTAGTCCACAACTAGGCAGTTGCTTAGGTTTAGAAGGCTGCAGGAATATTGCAGAGTGGAGCTGGTGAGGTTTTGTAGTCAGAACATTACCTGACAGAGCAGGGCCAGAGGAGTTGCTACTGAGGGTTTCTAGCCGAGGAACCCAGACCAGTGGTGCGGTTGCATAAGACGATTAGAGTATGGGGCATCTCGACAAGCGGTAGAAAGATTTCCAGGAGGGAAATCAGGACTCAGAGGGAGTCTAGAAGAGAACTTCCAGACGGGAAGTAGAGGAGCATCATGGCACTACATGGAGTAATAGATCAGGATAGATTGGACGAAGCAACAAACTTCGCAGTCTGGAAGGCCAAAATCTTATCCGTAGTTGACATGAATCGTGTCAAGAACTTCGACTTGAAGGTAATAGTTGTCCTAGTCAATCCCAGTGATAATGATAGGTAGGAGGAGGCGATGGCGAGGGGCAAGAGCATTGTCCTTGACGGGGTCAAGGATCATGTAGTACCACACATAGCCGAGAAGGAAACGACATTTGAGATGTGGGAGGCTCTCAAGAAATTGTACCAGCATACTTCTGTGCAGAGAAGAATGCTACTTGAGAATCAGTTGAGGTCATATCAGCTGAAGAAGGGAGAACCGATTGACACCTTCCTCGGAGGACTGAATGAGATCCGAGATCAATTGACTTGCATAGAAGCGACACTGGATGAGGAGATGATGGTGAGGACAACCTTGAATGCTGTCTTAGAAGACTGGGAGGTATTTGTCTAGAGCATACTGGGCAGAGGGACTCTCCCACCTTGGGACGAGATGTGGGCAGCTCTTCACCAAGAAGAGATGAGACGATAGTCGAAGATGGGTAGTAGCAGCAAGGGGATCAAAATCAAGCAGGAGGAGGAAGATGTTGCCCTAGCATTTGAGGGAAAGTAGGAAAAGCGGAAGAAGAAAGATTTCTCCAAGATCAAGTTTTTCCATTGTGGGGAGCTGGGTCATTATGCGACTCAATGTCCAAGGAAGAAGAGTAGGGGAGAGTCTTCCGAGACTAAGGCAATGCCAACACGGGCAGAGAAGGAAGTGTTGATAGACGATGATTGTTCCATGAGTGCACACGCACCACTTGAGCGGAATTGGGGAGACATCGAGCTGTAGTCAGGCGGACTACAGGTGATGAGGGGCAGGATCCTCGAGGTACCCAGCCTCTTGGATTAGACCTTGTTACGGGAGCCTCGAAGAGGAGTACCATGACTGGCTGAGTCAGGTAGAGATGGATGCGGATGAAGCGACAAAGAGAGCTGTAGTGCAGGAGTCCCTAGACAGCGCAAGGCTAGCAGGTTGCAGCAGTGTGAGAGGCACGAGAATGTTGCACTAGTGCAGGATGGCACAAGGAGGTGTGCAACGGTGCGAGATGCAGGGAGTTGTTGCAGCAACGCAGAGGTTAGAGGGAGCACTTGTAAGCAACAGAGGGAGCTCCGGCATCAGGAGGGTCTCTAGCCCAACAGGGAGGTCAGATTGGGAGATCAGTTACTTACTTCTCAGTAACTGAGTTGCAGTGCAGTAGTGGGTAGCACGATCCAACATGATGATAGGAGGTGCAGTGCGGATGTAGTACTGGGAGAAAGGACCAGCAACAACACGGATGCAGAGGGAGTTGTCGTACAGATGTAGCAGTGGCAGTGGAAGAACCATGGGATGTAGTACAAGATACATCAGTGCAGAGGATGTTGGGCAAGGAGGCCTAGCATCAGCACAGGTATCGATGCCGGATGATCAGAGTAATACTCAGTGAGGGGTATTGCTAGACCAAAATCATCGCTAAGAGGGAGTGTTGATTTGTGGTAGCATCGGATGTGCTATAGCCACGAAATTTGGTGGGGAGGTTGGTTCACATGATATCTCCAATACCCAGAAAGGGTTTGGGTAGATTCTAAACAGATTAGGAGATATTAAAATAATTAATATTTTTAATGGAATCGCTAAGTCTAAACTTAGGGAAAATAAAATATTAATGTGTATTAATTTGAATCTGTGTTAGAATGGTCCAAAAGACATGAATCAAGCCAGATGTAATCTTAGCCATTGATTAGGGACTTAATTTCGGCTGTTGATATGTCAAAAGGAAAAGTATAAGGGGAGGCTTGAGGGTCACTTGGAGAATACACCAGAGTGATCAATCATTCTATTCTCTAGAGCGGGGTTTTCTAAGAGAGATAGAATTAGTGATCGGAGAGCAGTTGAGGGGCATTGAGTATAGAGAGACAGAGAGGTAGAGATAGTGCCGGGAGAGCAGCGCAGTAGTCGGGGAGAGTGACTTAGAGCTAGTGAGGGCTCATGCAGGGCCACGTAGAGGCAGTCGGGAGCTGCACAGAGCCTCAAAGAGGCTAGTGTAGCAGACGCAGAGGGTCGGAGAGTTGACGTAGGGCCAGCGTTGGGCCTTTTGGCGCTGATGCAGGGCGAGCGCTGGGCCTGTTGGGGCTGATGCAGGGCCAACGCTAGACTAGGAGAGGCTGACGCAGTCCAGATTGGGCAGACGCTGGGGTTTCTGGGGGAGATTGGTGCTGAGTAGCTGCCGGAAGAATTATCCGGGGTTTTGGCCAGTATATTTGTTAGAAACTGAGAGGTATTACTGCCAAGGAAATTCTTTGTTGGGTAGGCCAGTTTCGACACCCAGATTGTACTCTGATATTGCTTAATAAGAAAACCCTCAGATAGCTGCATTGATTTTCCCACATTGGGTTTTCCGGGGACATTAGTCCAAAAATAATGGTGTCATATGGTGTGTTTGTGTCTGTTTCTTTTAGTTGCTGATCTATAATATGTTGAGCATGCACTAGTGTTTATTTTCGTTATTTACATTGTAAATAACTTGTTAAGGAAAATAACAAGTAGGTCGGAGTAAATCAGATTAAGTGCATGGAGGGTTTCTAACTAAGTAAACTTAGAAACTTCAACACAACCTCGACCCCCATGTGGGCCTCTAACTCAAGCTTTCAAACTCGTCCTTGGATGATCATTTGATGCGCCATCACTTCGCTTGAGTGCTTGTGAGATTCAATCAACTAAAAATATGTTTTTGCGCTGTCCCTAATTATTTGATTTTGAACTTTTGCCCACCCTTAATTACAAAGCTTTACCTGGGGTAAGGAAGACGGTCTCAGTATCCCTGATTTCAACATGAATCATGAAGGTGTTTGTCAGGGTTGTGCATTTGGGAAATGTACAAGAGGACCATTCCCTTCAAGCGAAAGTCAAACTTCTAATATTCTTCAACTGGTCCATTCTGACCTATCTGGTATGTAGCCCATAACATCATTAGGAGGATACTAATATTATGTTAGTTTTGTGGATGACTTCTCTCGCAAAACATGGTTCTATTTCTTGAAGAAGATGGATGAAGTATTCAAATGGTTCTGTGCTTTCAAAGCTTTGGTGCAAAAACAAACATGGAAGAATATCAAAATATTGAGGACCGCCAATGGGATTGAATATGAATCAAATGAATTCAATGACTATTGAAGAGAACCTGGCATTAAGAGGGAGACGACCGTTGCATACACCCCTGAGCAAAATGGAGTTGTTGAAAGAAAGAATCGAACGATCATGGAAGCCACTTATGCCATGCTTCATGATCTATGTCTACCGAAGTTCTTATGGGTATAAGCTGCAAATACCGACATATATGTTCAAAATAGGTGTCCACATCAAGCATTGGAATTCAAGACACCCGAAGAAGTTTTCACTGGTAAGAAACCTAGTGTTTCTCATTCTAGAATATTTGGTTGTCCGGTATATTTTCATGTGCCTAAAGAAAAGAGAAACAAGTTGGGAGCATGCGGGAAGAAAGGAACTTTTGTGGGCTACAATGAGAACTCAAAGGCATATAGAATCTATGTGCCTAGTGAATGATATGAAGAAGTAAGCCATGATGTCACATTTGATGAAGACACTGCTCTTGGGAAAGCCAGAGATCTCCCCATTCCAGGAAAAGAAAATGATGATGCTATAGGAAAGTAGGAAGAACCTCCGTCCGATGAACCTATGCCTGATGTTGAAGCTCCAATGGATCCCATTGATCCTTCTACCTCAAGGAAAAGACCGTTGTGGCTGAAGGGCACTCTCGAGGATGCTGAGAAGCATATTGCTCCAAGAGGGACATTTCGCGAGAGTAAGAAGGCCACCAGGTATCAAGGATACCTTGCTACCATGTGTATCATTGTTGAATCTGAGCCTTGTACGTTGAAAGAAGCCATGAAACATCAAGTATGGAAGAATGCGATGAATGAGGAGTACACATCCATCTTGAAGAATGATGTCTGGGATGTGGTTCCTAGATCCAAGGACAAATCTGTGGTCAGCTCTATGTTGATTTTTAATGTACCTTGGACAAGTGGTTTCCCATGGGTTAGTTTCTACCTAGGGAAAAGTGTCCAAATTAATTATTTTCCTAAGTGTGACTTTATAAAGTGAAAGTGACTTTATAAGTGGTAAAGTCAATGATACATTATAAAGTGAAAAGTGACTTTAGACATAAAGTACAATGTGGGTATTTTATTTAATGAGTGAGTTAAAAAATAGAAAGTGAGAATTAAATGCACATTTACTCTCATCCCTTGATCTAAATGAATCTGAGCCATTGTTTCCCTAAAAGTCATTTAGGGAAACAAAAGGGGGAAAAGAAAAGAGAGACTGCATTCATTCTTCATGAGCAGATTAGAGAAAGGAGGCTGAGAGCTGGAGAAAGTTCTGAAGGAGAAATTTGTTGCAACAAGTTGAAGGAGTGATTTTTGGGCATGGAAATCAAGGTATAGAAAACATTAGAAGGTACAGTACAAACAACATTGAATGCTGTGAGCTGCAGGCCATTCCAGAGAAGTTCTTGTTTTTTTTTTGAAAAAAATCCATACAGTCCATACAGCGGTACGGAAATCTGTACAATACAATCCATACAATACATATTTTCAGCTTCAAGTGGGCACGAAAATCGAGGCAAAATGGGCACAATTTTCAAGGAGTTTTGGGCTGAAGAGACTAGTTGTATTTCGCTGTTTTGTTTTGTGTGCAAATGTATTTTCCTGAACTTGAAAGGTAAATAAATTTTAAGAGCTATCTAACTGGTTTTCTATGGAGAAGATTGAAGGGGTTTTGCCTGTGTCTAAGTTGACCAAAAATTTGCATGTATTTTTATGTGTGTTGCTGGTTTGGTTATCCATATTTATTTTCAGCATGTGTTGACAGTCCCATGTGTTTTAATATGAAAATTTCATTTCCAGAATTCTATATGTTGAATGTATGTTTATGGGAAAGGGCATTTAATAGAATGGGAGTGATAAGGTGAAATTAAAACCAGGTTGGGATTGCAGGAAACTTTTTTTGTCATCAAATTTCAACACTTTAAATGGATTTAAAAAATCAAACATGGAGCCGATGGAAATGCTGAAAAATACAAGGCCATGTTCGTTGCTCGAGGCTTCTCTCAAAAGGAAGGGGTGGACTATGATGAGATATTTGCACTAGTTGCCTAGTTGCTTGACATACCACTTGCCGTTTGATTATAGCTCTTGCTGCTTCTCAAGGATGGAACCTAAACCAAATGGATGTTAAAACAATTTTCTTGCCTGACTCTCTTAAGGAGGAAGTCTACTTGGAACAACCTGAGGGGTTCGAAGTACAAGATCGAAGGACACATGTATGCAGGTTGAAGAAAGCCCTCTATGGGTTGAAGCAAGCCCTTAGGGCTTGGTATGAGAGGATTGATAGCTTTCTTATGAAGCTGGGATTTACAAGGAGTGATGCTAACCCTAACCTATATTTCAAGGTTGAAAAGATAGGCCTCTCATTTTGGTCCTTTATGTGGATGATCTTTTTATGACAGGTGCAAACCCTCTCATTTATCAAAGCAAGATAGAGTTGGCTTTCGAAGTTGAGATGAAGGACCTAGGTTTGATGCACTACTTCCTAGGCTTGGATGTCTAGCAAAAGCCATGTGAGATTTTTCTTTCTTAAAGAAATTACATTGTGAAGCTACTCGAGAGATGTGGGATGGTGGAACGCAAGTCCGTGTCTACTTCGATGGAACTCAACTTCAAGAAGCTCTATGGAAGTGTTGCGGGGCCCATTTTGGAAAACCCTTCCGAATATAGACAACTTGTGGGGGCCTTGACTCCCGTCCTGACATATGCTTCGCTGTGAACACATTGAGTCAATTATGGTAGAGCTTCATCACATATATTGGATTGCTGCTAAGAATATCTTGAGATATCTCCGAGGCACAATCTATTATGGACTAAGATACACTGCTGAAAATTTGAGGTTGCATGGATATTCAGATGCTGACTAGAATGGAAGTGTGGTGGATTGTAAGAGCACGTCTGGATGTTGCTTCTCATTAGGGTCTGCTTCAATTTCTTGGATGAGCAGGAAGCAAAAATCGGTTGCACTAAGCATCGTCGAGACCGAATACATTGCAGCTAGTATGGCTTCTTGCGAAGTTGTTGGTTGAGGAAGCTCTTTAGTGAGCTATTTGAGCATGTGCTAGATACCACCGTGATCTTCTGCAACAACCAAAGTGAGATTCACCTTTTAGAGAATACCGTGTTCCACGATTGCTCCAAGCACATTGATATCAGGTACCACTTTATCCAGGATATGGTACAATAGGGAGCAATAAGGCTCCACACATTAGGATTGATGAGCAAGTTGCAGATATCCTCACGAAGCCCTTGGGGAAGGTCAAATTCTTAACCTTCTGAGAGAGACTTAGAGTTGTGGAAAGACCCTCCCATGAGGGTCCTGCTTGAGTTGGACATTGAGCTCTGAGAGCCGCTGGGGGCTTGGGGTACTTCTTGGAGCTATGAGTGACCATAGGGTGAGTGGTTCACCTTCCCCTACGATTGCAGACACATGTATGTAGGGTGAGTGGTTCACCTTCCCCTACGATGGACATCTGCATAGGATGAGTGGTTCACCTTTTCCTGCTGATGCCCCATCATACATCCTACCCATGTAGTCCGAGACTCATGGGAAGTACCTCTTATCTGGCAAATGAGTTGGGAAACGTTGATAGGGACCATAGTATTACCGATGGACGCATCGTGTACTACCACACTCCCTATGTCTAGGATGCATGATGTTTAGCAACTTGATCTGGATCAAGTGGCGGAGAAATGGCACAACGAGCTAGTTGGTTGCTGCAAGGGGCTGTTGGCTGCCAATTGAGGACCATCTTGGAGAAAAATCTTCTCCTAGGGATATCACCCACGAAATGATGGGTAATAAGGCCGTTTGATTAACATTGGGCAATGTTGACTAATATCCCTAGAGAATCAAAGTAGAGGCAAAGGCTAGACAAGATAAGAGGAATATAGATTCTGGATGGTTGATGTTGGACTAATTAATCATTGATGTACAATCGCTGCCATATCTATCTTGATTTATGTTACTATATGCATGTTTTCATGTCTTCTACAACTAATTTGGTATTTTGGATGTTTTTTTGAATATAAATGCAATCAATATATATATATATATATATAAGAGACACTTCCGAGACGTTTCGCTTCCTAGATTTTTGGGAAATGACGCTTTTGGAGATCCGCTTCCAACTCAGCACCCCATCAACTTCTATATATACATTACATTTTACAATCTACATCAAAATATTTATTAAAATCCCAACCAGTGGGAAATTTTAATAATTAAAATTAGACACTTAGACTTAAACCAAATTCTGCAAGACTTTAGATATGATCTAGTATGACATTATACATTGACTATATAGACTAGGACTCACCTAAGACATCACCAGCGAGCCCCACTCTAGCTTTACTTAGGAGAAAAACTCTGCTAATTATTTAATGTTTAGGAAAAACATAAATAATTAGTTGAGGTCAAAAAATTCCCTACAGTGAAACTCTTTGCTGAAAATTCTTAAGTTTACTTAGGTGTGTTACATGGATTTATAAACATACTAGAATAGCTTTTACAATGATGGCCCATAGCGCTGCAGAATTTGGATTAACAACTTTGACCAAATTGTTGAAAGATGATGATAATCTATGGATGTATGACTGCTCAAACATGATGGAATGCTTTGAAAAAAATGTGCACTGCTATAGGGTAGTTGACACAGAGTGGTCAATAGGATCAACCTATATCTCTTCATTAGCCGTAACAGATTTTGAAATTAGTGTAATGCCGAAGACTTCCTTTGACTATTTAGAGGTGTGCTTCCTTGATCTTCCCATCTTTGATCTCCAAGATTTGCCTTCCTGGTATTAGGTTGCGATTGAACGAAACTACTTTGCTACCAATTGTTGGAAATACTGAGGTTGGGGGGGGGTTAATCAACATTTCAGGATTTATTAATCAATTTTTTTTACCAGTTTTAACCATTAATGTACGTAACAATAAATGAATCACCTTCATTTGATGAGTAACCTAGATGAAATAAAGCACTGACTGGATCATTGATGGAATCACTTTGAGACTAGCTATTTGGTAAATCATAATAGGGCTGCTGGATGACATGCTGAACAAATGGGAGGGAAAATTTGTTGTAGGGATTACCCACTTTGGTGGGTAATAGGTCCCTCTGCTCATAAACAACAGTTTCAAGTCTCCTCTTGCCAGTATGGAGTTAACCTATATCCCATGGTTGTGACTCACTTAGATTGTTCCACAACCAAATAACCATCTTTGATGTCCATATTATCTTGCTTGCAAAAAGAGCTATAACGACCATAAACATTAAAGATAACCAAGACTAAGAGTCTACAAGTCCCAGGCTTCAGTGAGCCATTCCATCTTTATGTTGGAGATATTGAGTTGGGGGTGAATCAGTGTTCCTTAGCGATTAGCACTTTTAAATCTTCTTAGCGCATTAGTTAATCTTCAATTATTATTATTGTTTATCCAGTAGCAACAGTAAACAATAAAACCTAGTAGGCACAACAATTTTAGGTGGAAAACCCCCTTCGGGTCAAAAACCACCGAATGCTTTTCTAACAAATTCTTTAATCTTCAGCCCCAACTGAAATGAAAGCTACAACTTCCTAGAATTCTAGAAAAGCACCGGTTCCCACTGGGAGGACACCCCAATGACCTGGTTTCTTCAGTAGTCAATTGAATGGATGCCCCAACATCCTAGACCAACCTACCACCCTGAAGTGTTCACAGGCTCCAACCTGTAGGCGACTTCATGCACCTGCCTAGCACCTCCTTGCCACCTTATAATGACCAGAGATGAAACAAGAGTATGGACTCTTGTACTAGGGACAATGATCCACGATACAATAGAATTTACAATGATTTTCTTGTACTTGACCAATTACCCAATCACACTATGACCTGCAACCTAACCATGACATCATCCAACAATGACTCCTATACTTCCCAACAATCCCTCTACAACTCTAGGTAGATTGACTCTTTTACAATTTTCCAATGATGATCTTTTATAATACTGAATCTTGACAAGAACTGACGCTTGACTTGACACAACTTCTTGGGTCACTTGCAGTTGCTGAGGCACTATCATACTTGCTTCAAGTAATGGTACTTTGGCACTGCATGTCCTTCTAGTATGTGTTCGAGTTGCCCTGAAGTGTCTTCCTTCCTACACATGCATTAATGAACAAGACCTAAACCAATACACAAAGAAAATACTTACACTGTACTGCAAAACACATGTCAGAGATGATATTCAAAATTCAAATGCAAACACTAATCATACATACCTTGCTATAGCCGACTTACCCTTGACTGTTGATGTGTGGTCCTTACTGCAGTGATCCTTGAATGCATACTTTTTCTTGCCTTCCAGGAGTTCAATATTGAATCTGTTGTATCTATGTAATTTCAGATCTCCAAGGTCTGAAATTGTGTCCTATGGTAGCCCTTTGAGTCCTGTTTCTAACCCCACAGGTCTGATCGAGGTTAGATTCTTCAAGGAAGAGTTATGCCTAATCTCCCACAACGACCTGATTATAGACTGGTTCAGTAGAGTGAACTTGTACGAAGTGCCACATGTCATTGTTTTGACTTTCGACCGTGAAAACGATATCCAACAAACTACAGTCCGTCTTCTTTTTGTCATTGGTTATGAAATTTGAATCCGATGCTTAGAGGGAAAGTTATGACAATTTTCCCAAGGTCCCTTGTTTGATATGGAATTCAAGAGCCTTCAAAAAACGTAACTTCCTCAGATCATACCTCCGAAAATATAGCGAACCAAGATTTGAAATTCAGTCACGACGTTCATCAAGATTTAAGCTCAAATGGGTTTTAATTTTAGCTTCTGAAGCTTCGTAGAAAAAAAGTTATAGCAAAAATGCCACGAAGACCTATTTGAAGCAACGAAATCCTAGAATCCAAAGCTGTAAACTTGTGTCAAAACAAAACTTCAAACTTGATCATAATTTTGTACCTTAAGCAGACCTCAACGAAACCTTAAACTCCCTGCAACAGATCCCGCGTTAGAAGCTCATGGCCGAAAAATTACAAAGGTCTTCTCACAAGATAATTCGTTGAAAGTGCTTGTATGAGGAGGATTTGAGGGCCACAATTTATAGAAACGACTTGAGTTGAGAGGGGCTTCAACAAGTGAACATTGGAGGGCTTTTAGGAGCTTAAAACATTATTAATTATTGACTATTTAATGACCACAATCAATGATGAGTGCCTTGCCACAACCCCATGGGGTTTTAGCCCACTAACTAGGGTTACTAACTTCAAACATGAATATCTCTCAAACCGTGAAGAATTAAGTGGCATGCATAATATCAACAGAAACATCTCGACGAGTAGAATCCATCTAGAAGATCCTTGACTCAGAATAGAGTAAGTTGTCAAGTCAAAATGCCCATGCAAGATCGGGATAGCTCCTGGTGTTGCTTGGGTTAACATCGATGACAACCATTGATCAACAATCTAACCCTTTGGTATTGATGGCAACACAAGTACTCCTCTTGCGATCATGACACCTCTTCCTATCGCCTTCTCTCCCCCTTTGTCACCAATGGCAAAGGGCAACTTCCCCTGACAAAATCTCATCCTGTAGACCTGTACACACCTCCACTCCCCCTTTCTACTTAGTTAGATAAGAGAAAGAGTCTAATGAGAACTTGGGTGAATCCCAAGCATTTGGCAAAGATACTCAAATGGTTCAAAAGGTAATGGTTTGGTAAAGATGTCAGCAATTTGTTCGTCTATGCCAACATATTCAAGCTTGATATTCTTTTCGTCGACTTGCTCTCTAACAGAATGATATTTGATCGGAATGTTCTTTGTTTTGGAATGCATCACAAGATTCTTTGAGATACTGATGGCACTGGTGTTATCGCAGAAGATGGGAATAGGCTCGTCAAAATTGACATGAAGATCTTGCAAATTTTACTTCATTCAGAGAACTTGAGTACAACAAGCTGCTGCTGCGATATATTATGCTTCCGCTATGGATAACGAGATTGAAGATTGCTTTTACTTAACCATGAAACAAGGTAACCACCTAGATAGAATGCTGCTCCACTGGTACTCTTACGATCATCAACACTTCCTGCCCAATCTGCATCTGTATAAGCTTGGATAACTAGATCATTTCCTTTGGGATACCATAAACCATATTTCGCTATGCCCTTAAGATATCGAAGAATTCTTTTGACGACAATAATATGAGATTCTTTTGGTGTTGCTTGGATTCTTGCTACTTGTCCAACTGCCTGCATTACATCTGGTCGAGACGCTGTCACATATAGAAGACTACCAATCATAGATCTATACAACCTCTGCTCCACATGCTTTGACGAATCTTCTAAGCTTAGCTTGCAACCTGTTACCATTGGGGTAAGGACAGGCTTGCAATCTTCCATCTTGGATTTCTTGAGCATTTCCTTGATGTACTTAGTTTGATATATAGATATTCCTTTATCCTGCTAAGATATCTGAAGCCCTAAAAAGTATGTCAACTCGCCAATTAGAGACATTTCAAACTCACTTTGCATCTTTGTGGCAAAGTTTTTACTTAATTTGTCATCGTTGCTTCCAAAGATTATATCATCCACATATACCTCGACAATTGTTAGGTTATCTTGATCCACTGTCACACAGAGATTGTTGTCAGCGCTTCCTTTCATGAATCCTTGTTGATGTAGATATCCATCAAGACGAGCATACCAAGCCCTAGGGGCTTGTTTGAGACCATATAGTGCCTTCTTTAATCTGCGAATGTAGTCTTCCTTGTCAAAGAGCAGAAAACCTTCGGGTTGTTCAATGTAAACTTCTTCTTCCAATTCACCATTTAGAAACGCTGACTTAACATACATTTGGTAGACCTTAATTTTTCTCAAGCATGCATAAGTGAGAAACATACTGATAGCTTCCATTCTGGCAATAGGAGCAAATGTTTCTTCATAGTCGATTCCTTCAACTTGTGCATATCCTTTGTAGACTAATCTTGCCTTATTCCTGGTAACCTATCCATCCTTATTCAATTTGTTTCTGAAGACCCATTCAGTTCCAAAAACATTTTTATCCTTTGGTCGTGGAACCAATTCCCAAGTGTCGTTCTTCTCAATTTGATCCAGTTTTACATTCATAGCTGCTACCCAATGTTCATCTTGACTACCTTTCTCAAAATTGCTAGGCTCAAAAGTGGTTAAAAGAGCAAGGCGGGCTTGCTGTGATGAACTAAGTTGTCGACTTCTTCTGGTTCCAATTCCTTCATTTTTGTTGCCGATGATTTGATTTGACGGATTATTCTTTTGACACCATTATTTTAAAAGTTTTGGAGAAGTTTCTTGTACATCCTGCTGATCTTTTCTTATTTCCTCTTGGTCGACTGTTGTTTCCTTATTTGATTGGTCTTGTTCTGGACCTTTTTCTTCATCCTTCACGGATTCTTCCTCAAATCCCTTAGATTTGCTTGAAGAGACAATCTCATCGTTATCCTTTCGACCACAATTTTCATCAAAAGTAACATTTATGCTTTGCACTATTCGTTTTCCACTCAGATTGTAGCATTATAAGCCTTCCTTTTGCGTGAATAACCAACGAAAATACCTTCATCAACACGGGAATCGAACTTGCCCAATTTTTGATCTTCTCTTTTGATGTAGCATTTGCTTCCAAATATTTTGAAGTATTTGACATTTGCTGGTCTTCCTTTCCATAGTTCTTACGAAGTCATGTTACAATTGTTCCTGAGCATACCTCTGTTTATAATGAATATGGCTGTATCGATTGCTTGAACCCTGAATTTATCATCTAATTTTGAGTCATTTAACATTGTTCTGGCCATTTCCTGTATGGTTCTGTTTTTTCTTTCAACAACTCCATTTTGCTATGGTGTTCTGGCTATTGAGAATTGCCTTTTTATTCCATTTTCATCACAGTACTGTTGAAATACCTTGGAAGTGAATTCTCTGCCATTATTTGATCTTAGACACTTGATCTTCAAATCGGTTTCATTTTCAACTAATTCCTTGTAGATTTTAAAACACTTGAATGCCTCTGACTTTTTCTTTAAGAAACTGACGACTGTCATTCTGGTGTAATCATCTATCATTAGCATAAAGTATAATTCTCCATCTAAACCTTTTGTTCTCATTAGACCACATAGATCAATATGTATTAATTCTAATGGACGTGATGCAAAGTGTTCTTTTGTCTTAAACTCAACTTTTGTCTGTTTGTCGTGCTTACAAGCTTCACATATCGTATTGGTAGGTTTTGAAATTTTCGCTCTTTCTCTTACTGCGTCCTTTTCGCTGATCCTGACCAAATTGTCGAAATTTATATGTCCCATTCTTTTGTTTCATAACCAACTTTCATCTTCTTTTGCCAAAAAGCACCCTTTAGGTGTCTCATCCAAAATGTATATGTGATTTGGAGCTCTGCTTGCTGTAGCCACGATTTTTCCAAATTTGCCTTTCCTAATTTCACATTTCTTAGAGTTGAATAGGATCGCGTGTCCTTGATCGCACATCTGTCCAACACTAAGCATATTGTGATTCACATTTTCAACCAGCAACACATCCTTTGCTAATGCATCCTTGCCTCCAAGTGTGACCGTACCTGCTCCTATGACGTTTGATGACCTGTTATTTCCAAAAGACACTGTTCCATCCTTCTTTTCTTTCAAGGATATGAACTTATTTTTATCTCCAGTCGTATGTGTTGAACAACCACTTTCAACATACCAAACGTTTCTGTTGCTTCAAGCCTTGAGAGAGATAACAAACTTTTTAGTCTTCTTTTCCCCTACTTTTTCATTCTGACTTTGCGAGAATTCCTTTGAAGAGCTTCCAAGTCTGCAATCTATAGCTGGATGTCCAAAATTGTTACATTTGTAACATTTGACATCATCTCTCAAGTGATCAAATATGTTGATATTCTGCTGAGTTCTAGAATATCCATTTCTGAAGGATCTACTGGAACTATATTCATTCCAAACATACATGCGACATTATATAGCTCTATGTCCCAACCTTCCACATGAATAACAATGACCATGAAAGATAGTTTGGTACCTGGGAGGAAATCTTCTTCAAGGAATTGTTTTCCATGGTTCTTCCCACGAGTCTTGATCTCTTGATTTCGCTGAGAGATCTAGCTACTTGGTAGATTTTACATATACATCTTCTTTTGTTGTCATAGAAGGACTTGATGTTGATTTTGGGTAGCGTCAGGTGTACTCTAGCCTTGAAAATTGGTGGAGAGGCTAAGGCACATCAGATCTCCAAGACTCAGAAATCGTTTGGAGAAATTCCACCCAGATGAGGAGTTATTAAAATAATTAATATTTTTAATGGGTCCCTAAGTCTAAACTTAGGAAAATAAAAATATTGATGTGTATTAATAAAATATGGGTGAGAAAGTTCTAAGTGACGAGGATCAAGCTAGTTCTAATCTTAGCCGTTGATTAAAGACTTAATATCGGCCGTTGATTCGTCAACATGAAAAGTATAAGAGGAGGCTTGAGAGTCAGTTGGAGATACACCAAGAGGGACCAAGAATTCGATTGTCCAGGGCGAGGTTTGCTGAGGAAATCAAGTTAGTGATTAGTTTCAGTGAGGGGCAGTTCAGCAAGGGATTTCCATCCGAGGTTGAAGAATACATAGCAGAGAGGTAGTGAAGTGCCAGGAGAGACAGTGCAGGGCCTAGTAGAGCTTACTCAGAGGCCGTAGGAGCTGACACAAAGGATGCAGAGGGTCGTAGAGGCTGATGCAGAAGTCGTAGAGGCCTTCAGTGGTAGCGCTAGGAGATTCTATGGGACAGATTGGGAGCAGATCAGCAGATTCTGAGCCGAGATAGGGTGATGCAGCGCCTGGAGGAGTGACGCAGTACCTGAGCAGTGCTTGGAGTGACGTTCACTGTCCAGCATAGGGAACATCCAGAGTCGTTGTGGGGTTTGATCATCTTGTTGTTGATTTGCTAGAATATCTGTCTCCGGATAGAGGTACTATTGCCGTGGAAATTCTCTGTTGGGTGAGCCATTTCTAGCACCCTAGTTGTATTCAAGAAATCTGCTAAATAATACAAACCCTCTATATGCTGCACCGGTTTTCCTGAATTGGGTTTTTCCGGGGACGATTGTCCAAAAATATCGGTGTCCCTTGTGTTATTGTTTCTGTTTACTTCAGTGCATGATCTGTATATCTGTGAAGGTTGCAATAGTGTTTACTTCGATGTTTATGCAATTAAATAACTTGTTAATGTAAAGAACCAATAGGAGATTGTAAACTAGTAATTGTAGTAGGGGTTTCTGATATGTTAGATTCAGGAATTTTCACACTTGATTCCTTTCAGATTTTTCTTTGTAACCAAGAGTCAAGACCACTCTTATCACTGCATGATCGCTGATTGCTGATGAGTTCTTCCAATGCCTTTGAGCTGTTGGCGTAGTTTTGAAGAATTTTTCCAATTTTTACTTCCTTTCATAAAGAGACTATTTCAGCGTCCAATGCTTCTCTTTCCTTGTTGCTTTTCTTTAATTCTTTCCTGAGCGATTCTTCAATTCGTTTGTATTCTTCAACCATGATATTAAGATTTAGGACCTATTCCATTTCTGTCTTTAATTCGTCTTCAGGAGTGTTGTCGTTCTTCTTCTTGGCCTTGAACTCTTTGATAACCCTGATGACTTCATTTTGAAATTCAACCTCAGTCATCTCTTCTCCTTCTTCATCAGGTGCCTCTTGCTTATTGTGCTTGGCCATAAACAATACTCTTCCGTTGATTTCTTATTCATTATCACTGTCTTCATTAGATGAGAAGCTATCTTCTTTGGAGAAGAAACTCTTCTTAAACCATTTCTTCTTGCCTTGCTTGTTGAACTTCCTAGGACCTTTGTTTCCCTTCGTAACAACCTCATTTTTGTGAGGACACTTGGCTGCAAAATTCCCAGCCTCACCACAATCAAAACATATTAATGGAAGTTTACCTTTGAATCTTCCCGTACTTGTTCTCATTTTTTGCATGAAGTAGGCAAATGCTTTATTTGAAAATTCTTCTTCATCTTCCTTTTCTTCATACTTACAACTGCAAGTTTTTCTTTTGGTGTCTGCTTGTCCTTACTAGTCTTCTTGGATGCGACAAATGCCGTTTCTAAGTGAGAAATGCAATCCTCTTCTTCAATCCTCATTTCATATTACGTAAGAATTCCCTGCAATTCATCTATGCCGAGATTGGTCAGATTCAATCTATCTTCCAAGACTGACACCTTTGGGTTGAATCTTGCTGGCAAGGTTCTGAGGATCTTTCAGACAACAATTTTTTTGTCGACAGGTTCTCCCAAACCTTCCAATGTATTTGTTGTTTCATCAACACGCTGAAAGTATGTAGCAATATCTTCATCTTCCTTCATTCTGAGTTGCTCAAATTTTGCCCTAAAAATTTGAAGCTTTGCTTCTTTCACCCGTGAGTCACCTGCATATATATTCTTAAGCTTGCCCCATACCTCTTTATCAGTTTTGCAACTCAATATATAAAGATAGACAAATTCAATAAGCCCGCTGATAATAAGATCTTTAGCCTTTGCATCATATACCATATTTTTCTGACCTTGTTCATCCGGGGTCGATGTGAAGCCTTTTTCAATGATTTCCCATACTTCTTATCCTTGTGCCAGCAAATGAACCTGCATTCTTCCACTCCAAAGTGCATAGTTATTTCCATTGAACAAAGGAACCCTATTTTTGGTATATTCCATGATCTCCTTCTAGTTGTTGGACTGTTATTGAAGGAACCAAGCTCTAATACCAATTGTTGGAGATACTGAGAGGGGGGTGAATTAGTATTCCTTAGCAATTAGCACTTTCAAATCTTTTCAGAGCATTAGTTAATCTTCAATTATTATTAATGTTTATCTAGTAACAACAGTAAACAATAAAACAAAGTAGGCACAACAATTTTAGGTGGAAAACCCCCTCCATGTCAAAAACCACTGAACGCTTTTCTAATAAATTCTTTAATCTTTAGTCCCAACTAAAATGAAAGTTACAACTTCTTAGCATTCTAGAAAAGCATTCTTCACCAACTCCCACTGTATGGATGCCCCAACGCCTTGCTTTCTTCAGTGGTCAACTAAATGGATGCCCCAACATCCTAGACCAACCTACCACCCTGAAGTGTTCACAGGCTCCAACCTATAGGTGACTTCATGCACCTGCCTAGCACCTCCCTGCCACCCTATAATGACCAAAAATGAAACAAGAGTGTGGACTACCGTACTAGGGACAATGATCCACGATACAATATAATTTACAATGATTTTCTTGATCTTGACCAATTACCCAATCACACTATGACTTGCAACCTAACCATGACATCATCCAACAATGACTCCTATACCTCTCAACAATGCCTCTTCAACTCTAGGCAGATTGACTTTTTTACAATAATGGCTTTTTTACAATTTTACAATGATGATCTTTTACAATACTGACTCTTGACAAGAACTGACGCTTGACACGACTTCTTGGATCACTTGTAGCTGCTGAGGTATTGTCATGATTGCTTCAAGTAATGGTACTTTGGCGCTGCATGTCCTTCCAGTATGTGTCTGAGTTGTCTTGAAGTGTCCTCCTTCCTCCACATGCTTTAATGAACAAGACCCAAACCAATACACAAACAAAATACTTACACTATACTGCAAAACACATGTCAGAGATGATATTCAAAATTCAAATGCAAATACTAATCATAAATACCTTGTTGTAGCAGACTTACCTTGACTGTTGATGTGTGGTCCTTATTGCAGTGATCCTTGAATGCATACTTTTTCTTGCCTCCTAGGAGCTCGATATTGAATCTATTGTATCTATGTAATTTCGGATCTCCAAGGGTTGAAATTTCGTCCTGTGGTAGTTCTCTGAGTCCTCTTTCCAACCCTACAGGTCTGATTGAGATTGGATTCTTCATGAAAGAGTTATGCCCAATCTCCCACGATGACCTAATTATAGATTGGTTCATTGGAGAGAACTTGTACGAAGTGCCACTTGTCACTGTTTCGACCTTCGGCCTTGAAAATGATACCCAACAAACTACAGTCCGTCCTCTTTCTGTCATTGTTTACGAAATTTGAATCCAATGCTCACAGAAAAATTTATGACGATTTTCTCAAGGTCACTTGTTTGATATGGAATTTGGGAGGTTGCAAAAACCCCAACTTCCTCAGATTGAAAATATAGCGAACCAAGATCTGAAATTTGGTCATGAGGTTCATCAAGTTTTCGGCTCAAATGGGTTTTATTTTCAGCTTCGTAGAAAACAAGTTATAGTGGAAATGCCACGATGACTAGTTTGAAGCAACGAAATCCTCGAATCCAAAGCTCTAAACTTGCTGCAAAACAAACCTTCAAACTTGATCATAATGTTGTACCCTAACCAGACCTCAATGAAACCTTAAACTCCCTGCAACAAATTCTGCGTTAGAAGCTCATTTGGGCCAAAAAATTACAGAGGTCTTCTCACAAGATAGTTCGTTGAAAGTGCTTGCATGAGGAAGATATGAGGGTCACAATCTATAGGAATGACTTGAGTTGAAAGGGGCTTTAACAAGTGAATGTTGGAGGGATTTTAGGAGCTTAAAGCATTATTAATTATTGACTATTCAGTGACCACAACCAATGATGAGTGCCATGCCACAACCTGATGGGGTTTTAGCCCACTAACTGGGGTTACTAACTTCGAACACAAATATCTCTCAAACCGTGAAGAATTACGTGGTGTGCCATATATCAACGGAAACATCTTGATGAGTAGAATCCGTCTAGAAGATCCTTGACTCAGAATAGAGTAAGTTGTCAAGTCAAAATGCCCATGCAAGATTGGGGTAGCTGCTGGCGCTGTTTGGGTTGACATCAATGACAACCACTGATCAACACTGTACCCATAGTCATGAAAAACACATCATAAGAACCCATTAAACTTCAGGCATATGAATAATACACAGCCAATACAACCAAAATCACCAATTAATTCCATGAAAGTGTAGCACGTAGACCAAGATGTCAATTCAGCAGGAAGACATTACAAGTGCATAATCACGAACATCCTTTTTCATTATATAAAAATGAATTACATTTGAAGTCTTAAACAAAAGAAACTTATCTGATCAATATCGATAGCTGCCTGGAACTGTTGAATGGCGAACCACTTTCCACCCAACCATAGGCTCAATTAACTACTCTATTCTTTGTAGCTGGCCACTCCGACCTAGACCATGAAGCCATGAGATGAAATTTTTAACTAAATATTTAATGCAGTCATGAAGGTCACTCTCATTCATCAATTTAAAGTCAGCAAGTTCCCCTTAAACCTCAAAGTGCCAATAGTGTGCATGTCTATTGGTGTCCTTTTTCAGCTGTCTTGCACAGCACAAAGGAAGTGCCTTCACTGCCCACCAGTCGCTTGGTGACCTTCCCTATCTTAGTGCCCAATGCCCTATCCAACAAGCATCTAGAACACCACTCAATAGCTTAGGATTGGTAGACTTGCCATTAAATTTCTCAGGCCAGGATCGGATCTATCTGATCCCTCACTACATTCCCAGTTGTCGAGACGGGAGAGCCTCCTCTGTTCTCCTATGGTGGTTGGTCAAATGACCAATGATTGCTTGTTCCCCAATTGGCAGACCTGATATTGTGTCAGGTCTGCCAATTTGTGGCTAGTTCAGAAGCTTCTAGTCAGATCCCAGAAATCTCTCAATGTAGTTTGCCCATACCTTGGATGGAACAGTTGGGTACACATCCCACCTAACTTCATAACTATGGGAGTTGTGGCTCTAGTACCAACTCCTTCCCCATTAGTTATTTCTTGGGTAAAATTGACAAATTTGGATATTCAAAATATTTGGCTGAACCAAATAGTTTAATGACAGGGAATATATCTGTGGTTAGGTTTGCTACCATGTCTCCCCTTTATGGCTTTCCTCTAACATGGCTTCTCATGGTCTCTATCATGCCTCCACCTCTTCATCAGTTAGTTGGCATTTTACATTCAAAATACAATTAAAATTGTTCTGGGTCTTTTAACTGGTTCACATTTACATGCCCACACAGGCCATTAACCTGATTGATTACAATGTCAGTGGGGGATTAAAGGATGGGGTGTTACATGAATCTTTTTCTTGTCCTGTTATTGTGTTTTCTATGAAGGTGTTTTTCCTGCCGAATTTCTGGGATGTAGTTTTGGCATTATTTTTTCTGGAGAGGTTGTTTCCTCGTGAATTTCTGGGAGGGCTTATATTATAAAAAAATCCTTTTTAAGGGGAGATATTTCTGGAATATTGGAAGAGTGACTGGTATTTAGATTCAAATTTCTGTGTGATTTCAACAACCTCTGTCATGTTTTTTGGGTATGAAACTACTGGAGATTGATTAAGAGGAAACTTTATGCCTTGCAAAAATTGATGAACACATGTATCTGATTTCCAATTTAGAGTAATGAGAATAAATTGTTACCCTTATGGTTGAACTTTTGCACTTTCCTAGTATTGATTTTTAGTGTCTTGAGAATTGGGATAGTTGCTTTCATGCCCTGTCAGAAACTGTGACTGCACACTTGCATTATTAATCTAGTCCTTCTAAAAAACTCTAATGATTTTATTCGATTCACCATCTCCAAGGATTTATTGTATTTAGAAAACAATCATGATCTACAATCAACCTACCTTGATTGCTGTTCTCTAGCGTTGTATCTACAATTTTATTTCAATGCAATTTTTTACATGGATATCTAGAAAGTGATTAGATTCCTTTTTTGGGGAAGGTGTTTAAGTCGGCAATGTCTTTTGTGTTTTAGTGAATTTTTGCTGGAGTCAAGCATGTGATGTATGGGAATATCTAAGGCTCTTAAATAATGTTGCTAGGTTTATTTTAATCACTTGTTTTATTGACCTGTCATTTCATTTTATTTTTTATTTTTGTTTTGTTGATGCAGGCTTTTACACGAGCATTTGCAGAGTGTAACACAAATTCGACATTGAAGCTCTCATGCCTCTCTTCAATTGAAAACATGCTTTTTCATGTAAATTACATTTCTTGAAACCTGTAGTGTATACCTTCATATGGATCTATTTTTATGGTTGATTTTCTAAGTAATGCTCTTATCATTGGATCTCAAACTCATAATTGCCAAAATTGATAAGGGATGTGCTTTTATCCCGTTTATTCTATTGGAATTTGTTTGGAAAAATCATTTTTGTTTTCAACTGATGTTGTTTACTACCAATCTCATTATACTTGAGAGTGTCATATTATAAGTTATCTTCATGCATGTTCATAATCCCCTTTGCATCTAATTTTTATAATCAAGGAGAGAATACACGTTATTTTTGTATACAGGATGTACAAGATAGTCTTCTTCTAGTATTTCAAAGGGAATGGGTCAATTTTCTTCCGAAGCTGTTATGGGAGTTGAGGCATGACAACCCCAATACATCCAAGGTGTGGGTTATAGCATCCTTGCATTTTTTATAATCAGTTTTGGTTAAAATAACTATATTCTTTTTGAATTGTCAATGCCAATAATTATTTTTGGGAGAGAGTTTAGTGATTCATATTGTCTTAAAGAGTGATAGATTCAACTCATGATAGTTAATTCCACACTTTTGCTTAGCCAGGTTGGTTGATGATATCAGTTGCTATCAATTCTAGTACCATTATGTATACCAAGGAATAAAATTGTTTGATGTCATCTCAAATGTAAGAAAGTAGATTCCACTTGTGGCTTATCAATGTGCTTCGCGTTTTAGATTTTAAATTTTTCTTGGGGCTTGGTTTCATCTTTGTTGCATGGGAGTGCTCTTGTCCCTCTTGCTTCCACTTTGGAAGCACAGTCCGAATAGGAGTGCTACATTAGTGATTTAGGGAGCATGCTCCTTCTTATGTTAAAATTTTTGTTTTCCCACCCCGGTTTTCAGTTTCTCCTTATTTCTCCCATGTAGTTAAATGCCCTTTCCCATAACCATACATTCAACAAGCTGAAAAAAATAAATTTGCTGAAAACACAAATTTTGGAAAATTTACAGAATGCTGGAAATTGCAGAAATAAAAATCAGCAATAATAAACAGCCACTAAAACACATTAAAACACTAATATTTTTGGTCAATGTGACCCTGGAAAAACCCCCTACAACTCCTGGGGAAAACCAGTTTAAGAGCTCTTCTTTATTTTTGAAAAAAACCTTTTTACAGCAACAAAATATTCAGCAAAAATCAGCAAGCAAACTTTTACAACTTATCTCAGCCTTGCTGAAACTCAGCCTTGCTGAAAAACTGCCCTGCTGAAACTTCGCTGTTGTTACTCCGTTGCTGAAACTCCGCTGCTGATACTCCGCAACTCACTGTCCAGAAATCTCCCTTGCTCTCTTGATCTCCTTCTCTCAATCTGCTCATGAAAGAATTGAATCGAATGTAATCTTTTCCTCCTTTTCCTCCCTTAATATAACTCCAAATGACTTTTGGGTGATCCAAGTGACTTTTGGGTGATCCCTAAATCCAATGGCTGAAATAGATTTAGATCGATGGCTGAGATTAAATGCACATTTAAATCTCACTTTCTATTTTTTAATTCACCCCCTTTAATAAAGACCCACTTAGTCATTTATTTCCAAAGTCATTTTTCCTTTCTAATTTTTCATTGACTTTATAAAAGTCACTTTAAAATTAGACTTAGTAACTTTATCACTTAAAGTCACTTTGAAATTAGATTTTAACTTTATAAAAATGATAAAGTCACTTTAGGAGAAAAATTAAAATCTTTTGGACACTTTTCCCTAGGCCAAAGATCAAAGCCCAAGGGAACCACCTGTCCTCCGGTACCAAATTTCAACAGTCCCTCTTACTGAGGAAGGTGTTCCTCACCACATCCATCTTGTCTCTGAAGTAAACATGCTTGCCCCGTGGTAAGGCTTTGGTAAGAATGTCTGCTACCTGCACATCAGTGGAAATATACTCAAGCTTCACAGCTCCCTTCTGAACATAGTCTCTGATGAAATGATATCTGATCCCAATATGCTTTGACCTGTCATGAAATACTGGGTTCTTCGTGAGTTTAATGCAACTCTGATTATCACAGTAAATCACTGAAGGTCTCAACGGTTAACCAAATAAGCCAAACAACATCTTGCGAAGCCAGATGGCCTCACAACTAGCTAGACTAGCTGCCATATACTCTGCTTCTGCTGAACTCAGTGCTACTGACTGCTGCTTCCAGCGGAACCATGACACTACTGCTGAACCCAACCCAAAACAACACCCTGAAGTGCTCTTCCTATCAGAAGCACAACCTGACCAATCAGAATCAGTGTATCCTACCAATCTCACTCCATCTCCCTGCCTGTAGCCCAGACCATAATCCACTGTCCCCTGCAAGTACCGCAAAATGTGTTTTGCAGTCACCCAGTGAACCTTCCTAGGCTCACACATAAACTGACTCATCGTGTTAACTGCAAAACAGATATCTGGTCTAGTGTTGACCAAATACATCAAGGAACCAATCAGCTGCCTATACAATGTGGGATCCACCAACTCGGAATCTGAAGCATGAAGCTTCTTCCAGTTGGTAATCATTGGTGTCGACATGGGTCTACAATCCTCCATGTGGAATCTGCTAAGGATGTCCACAATATACTTCCCCTGCCCCAGGAAGAAATGCCCCTCCTACCACACCTCCAAACCCAAAAAGTAATGCATCAAGCCAATGTCCTTCATCTCAAACTCCGTCGCAAGATCTCTCTTGCAGTGCTCTATGAGTCTCTCTGCACCTGTAATGACCAAGTCGTCCACATACAGCACCAGAATGAGAGGCTCCTCACCTATCACAATAAAGTAAAGGTTCGGACCTGCCTCACTCTTTGTGAAACCCATCCCTTGCAAATATGTATCTATCCTGGAGTACCAAGCTCTGGGAGCTTGCTTCAGGCTATAAAGGGCCTTCTTCAGTCTGGATACATGGGACTCCTTCCCATGCACCTCAAAGCTCTGTGGCTGCTCAATGTACACCTCCTCCTGTATGAAGCCATTGAGAAATGCGGTCTTCACATCCATCTGGTGGATCTTCCAACCCATCTCTGCTGCTATCGATATAATGGAGCGAATCGAAGTATATTGAGCCACGGGAGAGAAGGTCTCCTCATAATCAACTCCCTCTACCTAGGAGAACCCTCTAGCCACAAACCTCGCTTTGAATTTCTCAATGCTGCCATCTGCAGCATGCTTTACCTTGTAAAGCCATCTGGAAGTAACCACGGACTTGCCCTCAGGCCTCGGCACCACCTCCCAAACATCATTCTTCATGATAGAAGAATACTCCTCCTGAATGGCCTCTCTCCAGACCTGCTGGCTAGCTGCCTCCTCATAGCTAGAAGGCTCAGAGTCAAGGATGCTGGTAACCATCGCCATATAGCTACAAAATCTCTCAGGTGGTCTACTCTCTCTGACGGCCTCTTCGGCTCAGCAACAGATGTGGCATCTCTCAAGGTGTCCTGAAGCCACTTGGGCTTCCTCTTCCCTGAGCATGCTTCTCCCATAGGAGAATGAAACTTCTCCTCCTCATCACCATCAGTAGCCTGAACTCCTGACTGTCTGTCTGCTGTCCTCCTGTCTGCACCTGAACCTGTAGAAGCTGAGGTACCGTGTGAACTGTCCATCAGTGGACTCCCTAGTGAACTGCTCTGTGACCTGCTCGGAGCACCACCCCTTTGGCTCGGTGAGCCACTGCTCACTGATGGACCTGACATCCTCATAGATGTACCTCCAGATCCTCTTGATCCTCCTGATCCCTGCGCATTGGATCCCTGTGACTGACTCAATTGCTGCTGAGGGTCTGGCTGATCCAGATACTCCAACTCCCGTGATATCCTAAAGGCCCTGTCTTCCTCGAACTTCACATCCCGTCTGACAACAACTCTCCTCTGTGCAGGAATGTAAATCCGAAAAGGCCTTTGAGGTCTCACTGTAGCCCACAAAGATACGCTTCTCTGCGGTGGGCTCTAGTTTGGTCCTCTTCTCCTTGGGTATATAGGAGTATGTAATGCATCCAAAGATATGAAGATGACCAATATCAGGCTTCTTCCCAGAGAAAGCCTCCTCCAGAGTCATGTGCCCCAAGGCACGATGCAGACTCCTGATCTGCAAGTAAACAGCTGTGTTGCAGGCCTCTTCCCACAAAAACAATGGCAACCCCTGATCATGTAACATGGCTTTGGCAGCCCCTATGATGGATCTGTTCTTCCTCTCCGCAACCCCGTTCTGCTGGGGGTTGTAAGCAACAGTGAACTCCCTCCTGATGCCTGCCTCCGCACAATAGTCAACAAACTCTCCAAGGGTGTACTCTCTTCCATTGTCCGACCTCATGGACTTGATCTTCCGACCTGTCTGTGTCTCCACAAGAGCTCTGAACACCTGAAACCGCTTGAAGACCTCACTCTTGGTCTTCA
>APFE031519943.1:33978-51042 GCA_000404065.3 Pinus taeda | reverse complement strand
GAATAATATTATTCCCGAGGAATATGAATCCTTATATTAATAAACACATGGGATTGATACTATAAACTCACTGGATTAATTCTAAAAGCTCAAAGTACTATAAATCAAAGGGATGAATATTATAAACACGAGGTATATAAACCCTAGGATAGATATTATAAACCTTCAAATAAACATGGTTGACTAGTTTTACCATCGTTTATTTTCATAATGAGAGAATGTTTGGGACAATGAAACATTGTACCATGGTTGACCATGGTAAATTTTCATATTGAGATGATCTTTGGCACTATGTGACATTGGATAATCATTGACCATTGTTTACCATGATTATAAAATCAAGAGATTTATATAAAACCCTAGGATTAATAGTACAAACTGTATGAATAATATTACACCCTAGAAAAATGAACCCTTATATTAACAAACACAATAGATTACTATGCCAAAACCAAGAGAATAATAAGCCTAAGGGATTAAAAACAAAATCCCAAGGGATTATAAATGCATAGGATTTATATTAAACCCAAAGGGATTAATATTATAAACCCTAAGATAAATACTATAAACCTTAAAATGAACATGGTTGGTCATGTTTTACAGTCCTTTATTTTCATAGAGTCAATATTTATCACAGTGTGACATTTGACCATGGTTGACCATGGTTGATTTTCATATTGAGACAATCTTTGTCACAATGTGACTTTAGAACATGATTGACCATGGTTGATATTCATATTGAGACAATGCTTGTCATAATGTCATGTTGCTTGACCAATGGAACTATTAACCAAGAGATAATCTTTGTCACAATGTGATAATGGTTATTAACCATGGTTGATCACGGTTGATTTTCATATTGAGGCAGTCTTTGTCACAAAGAGATGTTGGAACATGGATGTGTCGAATTTCCATGACCTTGGATATAGGTTAGAGTCCTAAAATCGATGATGCTACCAAACCAAGAATCTCAACAATAAACTACTTTGCATAGCAGAAATATAAAGTACTAAATCAGATATGCACAGAACATAGACAACTTTTTAATTTTTCAACCCAACTTTGTTATATTAACAACATATAATACAATAGTCTAGGGATCACGTACCAAGGATAATGGGACTTAGTACAAGATACAAAATTGGATGAAGTTACATAATTGCTACCCCAAAGTTATGTGTATGGTCTCTTATGTGTGTTTGGTAACCAAACCTAATATCCAGATGGGGTGTCTAATCCAAAATGGTGTGAGGTCTACTTGGTACTTAACATCAGGGAGACCCCCTATATATTTGCGGTATACAATACGATCAACACCACCTAATAGGGAAGTGGAGCACAAAATCCAACTATTTTTTAGACTCCCCATTGTCAAACATTGGGTCGTACTAGCGGTTTGTTATAAAATCAAGTGTCACAAAGAAATAATTGCAGCAACTACTAGAATAGGGTGTCATTCAATTGAGTGCATCATCATATGGGTCACCCATCATCATTATGAAAATAAAGGATGGGACTTGAAGGATGTGTATACAGTACATGGAGTTCAAAAAAATTATGCTCAAGAATAAGTACCCCTCGCCTAGTACATGTGATTTGTGGGATCAGTTACAACAAGAAAAATACTTCACCAAGCTGGACTTATATTCTGGGTATCACCTAGTTCAAATCAAAGGAGAAGACACCTGAGAAATTTCCTTCAAAACTAGGAATGATTTGTATAAGTGGTTAGTCATCCCATTTAGCCTATGTAATGCACCAACTATGTTTATGAGATTGATGAATGATGTATTGTACCCTTTTATAGATTCATTTTCTATTGTTCATTTGGATGACATACTAGCATACAATGCTACCTGGGAGGATCACATCTCACATTTGGCGTAGGTGGTGGAGATATAAATAAGCACCAACTACTAGAAAATAATAAGAAATGTGAGTTTGCATAGTACTCTTTGGTGTATCTGTGGTATGTGATAGGTGGAGGAGAAATAAATATAGATATTACCAGGACAGAGACCATCATGAAATGGTCAGTGCCTACTAAAGTTTCTGAGGTCACGAGTTTCATTGGGGTAACATAGTGCATGAGAAAATTCATAGACTCATTTTCAGTGGTAGCAACACCACTCCATGCCATAACAGCAAGTGGCAAGAGTTTCTAGTGGGGAAAGGACCAGTAGAGGATTTTCGAGGAGTTATAGAAGAAGACCAATCAAACATTCATTTTAACATTACCAAACTTGAAACAACCCTTTAAAGTGGAGATAGATGTCTATGGATATGTTATGGGAGTGGTCTTGATGTGGGGACAAAGGATTGTAAACTACCATTTAAAAGTATTTCATGGGGCGATTTTAAGCTACCCTACCTACGACAAGTAACTCTATGCCCTGGTGCAAGTTGTGAAGAAGTGGAAGCACTATCTAATGGGAAAGGAAACAATAATAAATGTAGAGCACTAGTTATACAGTTCCTGTAGATCCATACTAATCTACAACAAACCAGGCATTAAAAATTGATGGGATTTATAAAACAATTTCATCTAGTGATCAAGTACAAGAAGGGAAACAAAAACAATTTGAACGACATGCTTTCAAGGTCACCCACATAAAATATCATAGCTTTCTGGAATCTTATCTACATGGATACATCCACCCATTATGCACAGAAAGGCATATTTAGAGGATGAAGACTTCAAGGAGGTGTTTCAACAGTTGCAAAATCAAAGTCATATGCATGATAGAGACAATGTTGTTGAGTACCATATGCAAGATGGGTTACTCTATAGGTTTAATAACCTACATGTTCCTAAAGGTGAGAGATTGTAGCTTATTAGAGCCACTCAGATCTCTAAGATTGCAGGACACTTCAGTGTAGGGAATACCATGGCCAACTTGCAGATATATGTGTATTGGCGCTAGATGCAAGAGAATGTACCTAGGCTCATACGAGGATGCATGATTTCTTATAACAACAAGCATAGCAATAGGAAACGGGGTCTATATAATCCCTTATCTCTAGCCACTCATCCTTGGGAAAGAATTTCCACAGAATTTGTGCAAGTTTTATCAACAACTAGGAAGTGACATAACTACTTGTTCATGGTAGTTCACATGTTCAACATGATGTTTGTTATTATGCCCCATAAGAAGATTATTAATTCATAATAAGTAACAAAATTGTTCTTTGGACTAGTTTGAGTGCACTTTAGGATACCAAGGAGCATAGTTTTAGAGAGGGACACAATATTTCTTAGTGCATTTTGGAATACATTTTGGGAGAAGATGGACACAAAGTTGAAGAGATTTACAAAGTTGAAGACTTTGGTGTAACTTTTGAAGGGATAAAACAGAAGCATTTGAAGGCGTAGGATGAGAATATTATATATATATATATATATATATATATATATATATCATTCTTACAGTATAGAAATCCACAATTCTATATGAAAGTCCCTATTTCAAATCTATTTTAGATATTTGTTGCCTTCATCTTTATATGTTACATATGGGAAGCAAGGAAGAGCGAGGGAATATCTTATAGGAGATACCTTGAGGGATGAAAATATTATAAAGAGTATTAGGTAAAGAGATATATAGGTAAAATAGACCTTGCAAAGGTCACAGGAGAAATATAAGGCTACAAATTATTAACATAGAATATAGAAAGTGTTCAAGGTGGTAGAATTAGTATGTCTATATTTGAACAAGGAGAGGCTACAAGGGTCTTCTGAGAAAATCAAAGCCCCGAGGTATGGTCCCTTCGAGGTACTAGAAAATATGAGTGATAATGTCTATCATCTCAGTTTACCACAATATATGCACATTTATTTTCTTATGGATGTAGCGAATCTAAAACCCTATGAGCCTTCCATGCTAGATCAGGAAGAGGAATAGGTCGTAACTTCCCTTGAGGATTTGGTACCAAATGCTCAAGAAGAGTTAACAAAATTTATAATTTTCCTGAAGAGGTCGAGAAATAAAGCATAAGGACAACATGAACTTTGGTAGATTGGGTTTAAAGCACAACTTACATGAAAAGCTAAATGGTACACTGAGAGAACGTGGAGGAAAAATATCCTCACCTCATTTAGCAAAATATTTTAGGGACAAAAATCCACCCAAGATGGGTAGGTGTGATCCATAATGAATTAATATATTGTTTCACATCCATCTTGATGCTTTCACAACAGAAAAAGTTGAGGAATTAGCTCTTAGGACCATTTTTATGAGTGGGTCGCAATTTGGATAAATAGGGTTTGAAACCTTTCGAGAGCATTTTGAGGCATCAAACTACTATTTTTATGGTTAAACATTTATCTCTTTAATGTAGCACATTATTTCCTTTTCTACACATAGAGACCATTCCAATGGTGCAAGAATCGTATCAATCAGACTATGTATGCGAAAGTCTTTCCAGTCGAAAGTTTACCTTCTTGTTTTCACCAACATAATTTGATTGGATGTTATGCCAACCTCCATTATTCATGAAAAATTGGATATCCGTGTGATTATGATGATGAAGACTGGGTTCAACATCTCGGAACACTTTCAAGGATAAATGAAGATGTATTTTTTTCAAAATGATGTTTGAAACCTCCAAATGAGTTATAATTAACGAGGTTCATTTACATTAATTTTTAGAAAATAATTAATAATTCAGTCCTAAATTTCACATAATTTTCAGATAACCAACTTTTCCCTCGAATTGTGTGCGGGTGAAGAAGAAGCTTGGAATTCTATAACAATGGTTTTATTGAAAATATGGAAAATCACACTCATTTTGAACAGTTTTCAAAAAATTGTCATGGTTTGAGAGTTACAGGGGGTTCTTTGAGTCTAGTTTGTTAAAATTGCAAAATTTCCAAAATAGAAAAATTATGTTGTTGGAACCAAAACTCATCTAGTAACCTTCATAAAAAGCCTAGCCATGTCCTAACAAGGGGAGACGATGTTATTATAGTATTATATTGTTATTTTGGATCTTGAGTGTATGGTTTATGATGTAAAACACTGACTTAATTTTAATGAAAGCATTCTGATGTCAGGTTCATCTCTTTATCTCTTGTGTATTTTATAATCATTTCAGTTTTTTAGCTTTAATTTATAAATAAGGTTGCGAGATGGAATAGTAGGGCCCACATGACTAGAAGAGGACCCCTCTAGTTGTATATTTCTTGTGTGGTTTGTAGATCTAGTATTAGTGTGTATCTTATTACAATTTTGGCATAATTATTGTGTCCATTATTTAACTTAACAAATCTGTGTTTGTCATTTCCTGAAACTATTTTTTCTCCATATTTACTCACCACTTTGATTCTAATTGCTTCATATTTGGATGCAGAAACATGGGATTATAAGTGTGAGATTATTTTTAATCAGATTATCTATTTTATTGTGTGAATCAATTAATTTTTACATATATTGGATCCTGGAGATAAAAAAAAAATCTAAATTCTAAATTTATATGTTCTAAGCTTGAGATATGGTAAATCTACTATCACTTTGATGATAAAATTATAATTTTATTATATATATGAGGTCCTATAAGGCTAGGATACAAAAATATCTTGAGGTATTAATTAGATCCATAAGTTTCTAAGTATTGTTGATAAAAGAGTGGATATTCTTCGAACTTCTCAAATCCCCTGCCATCACATGAGGCACATCTAACCTATGAAACTTTGAACTCTTATTGCTTGTATTATCATTCGGCATCTGAATCTTGTTATATTAGTAATCATAGTTACCTAAAAACTGGAAAGTGATTTGGAATTTTTACTTAAGATAGTTGTAGGCTAGAATTATCATATCGTTCATGATTGGCTGATAGAGAAAAAAATATGTTCGTTTCGATTTTATATGGTTATTTGATCACCATTTTCAATTCAATTTATAAAATTAGTGCCTTTAATAATTTTAACAATGATATATATATGCGAGAACATGCACTTGTAATGTTGATATATATTGACTGCAAGAATAGTTGCTAACAAAGAAAGACTTTAATATTTTTAACTCATAAATTTGTGGCATTATTTGGATAAATACTTATTGGGTTTGCATATTTAGAGACACAAATGCTTTGTCTTCAACATCTCTTTTACAGTAGTGTCGTTACCATAGTTTTCAATCCTTAAGTTTGATTAAGGTAGATCCTTAGTGAATTTTATTTTGAGGTGTGAGGAAATATTCAATTAGATTGAGGATTTCTTTTTTTTATGCACACAACAATTTCCTATTTAGCCAATACATTTTGATTTCTTTTGAAAACACTATGAATAGATTCAAACCATGCTTTATTTTTTCTTATTTGTACATAGAGTGGAGTGATTTTGATTCGCTTGCTTGCACATAGAATTGAGAAGAAAAAAGAATTTAGTACGAGAACTCAGATCGAGGTTTTATTTTGAGTGGAGTGTCATGTTTGACATTGGAAGAGCTTGGACTTTTAAATTTTTTCATGCTTGTGTTATGTAGTGGACACAAGAGCCTTTACATTACCTTGGTTGATTCTCATGTTATCAGATTAATTAATAGTTAAGATTTGTTCCTTGATTGTTATTAGTTAGGGTTTGCTTTTTTTTCAATTATTAATAACTAGGGTTTTCTTACAATGGTTTCCAGATTCGAATATTAGTATTTACAGTTTCACTTCTAAAGATTGTAGTTGAATACAAGACTAGAACAGGGATTAACTAGTGCAACAATTTGAAGGCGTCAACTTCTAAGTCTTTCTATATCATTTGTAGTGTTGTGTCTCGAAGTCCACAAACCCAAGATTGACATTAAAATTTGGTCAATCAGTACACCCTATACTACTCCCAAAATTTTGGTGCGGTTGTTGGGGATGCATTTAGGGGATAGACCTTAGTGACCTTTTGTAGTTTGGTTTTTTCTTTACCTAGTTTCTCTTGCAAGTTTTTGATTTTGCTTCTTTATTACATTTCTTGCTAATCCTTTTAAGGTTTTTCATTTTTTAGGTTTTGTAAGAAACCCCCCTTATATACTCATCCATCCGATGACAGGATATAGAAGAAGCATTTCGAGCATAGAAAAAATGGTTTCCTTTGGAATATTTCAATGAGGATTTCAAGGATAATATTTGATGTTGTTGATGATATATGAAGATCTTCCAATTGTGAACTTACGAGTGCATAAATCAATATTTTTCTTGAAAAATTTAAAGATCATGTCATTTTTTCTCTTACCTCATATTTTGATGATTTGCAGGAAGAACAGATTTAAGATAAAATTGAAGTACCACTACTGACCTTTTGCACAAACTACAGAAATAAGATCTTCCTCAAAAAGTGCCCATTATTGAAAGTTTGCAAAATTCATAAGGACGGTTACTCAATAGAACATTTCTCATCAATGTCTAGACTAATAGATGTGTTCATGAAATCAAGTAATGAATTGAATCGATTTCCAGTTATAACTCTAAGCACATCATCATTTAATAATTTGGCTAATTCTTATTATCCTGAGTACGTTCCCTAACAAGTTTATAATCCTACAATTTCATCACAAAATTTTTGTCCTCCTTTGATTCAATACCCTAATCTATGGCCACAGTGGCCCTCTCCTTGACCCTCCTCCTCGAGCCAGATCTCCCCATGGCCTTAAGAAATGTTTGGAAACTTTTTCCTAGGGCATTATTTCATGCAAAATCAACAAAAGCAATAGCAATTTCTTCCTAATACACCATCAAGTCATCCCCCTCCATGGTCCTAGCTACTTGTGAAAACTTATCCTAATCCAAACCCTAGCCCTTATCCTAATCAATACCCTAGTCCTTATCCTAATACATAGTCTAACGCTTACCCTAATCCATATGCTAGCCATTATCCTAGCCCTAGACCTAACCCTAACCCAAAACCTAGTTCAAGACCTAGTATAAAACATAACCTAGATCCTAATCCAAATAACGAGGTTGCACACCAATTTGAAATACCCATTATTCCTTTTGACTCCCCTATTTAATGAAATATACCATAGTTCAATAATTCAGCATAAAGAGGGACTACAAGAGCCAAATAGACTAGCCCAATACAAAGTCAAATCATCCCTCTGAAATTCCATAGTCAATTGTAGTCAAACTTCAACCATAACCAAAAAATCAACGCTAGTCAAATAAGCCATAAAACAGCTCCTTTGAAGCTTAGTAAAAGGTAGTCCAATTCTCCCCCCAGCAAAGGTAAAATTCAACCCAAAACAATTATGCAAACACTGGTCGAAAGAGTTCAAACAACAACCAACCCTAATTTCAAATAGACCTATGGTCAACGCCAGTCAAACAAGCCTAGACTTCTCGATTTTTGTGCCAATAAATGTGGCCTAAAAAAAGAAAAGTTATGCCCTTAAAATGATAATCAAAATCAGTCAAAACAACCTTGGTCAACTCTAGTCAAGAGTCTAAAATTTCAGTTATGATTTATCCCAAAAATCTGTGCTACTAGCCGCACGTGAGAGAGAGAGAAGATGCCCAAGATGTACAAACTAATCTAATGAAGAGAGATAAGAATGTGTGAGTGACTAATGTCCAAATGAGTTGTGAGATCTCTTCTATTTATACACTTTGTTGTGGGCTAGGAGACACATCCATTGGGCATCTCTAGCCTACATTAAGATGAGGCTAACCTGAATAATTTGTACATGTGAGGGAATAAATTCAAAATCACACTTCTGCTTGTCCAAATGAGATGATATTTATTTCAATATTGGACCTCTCAGAAAGAGGAATACAATGCAATAATCATCTCCATCAAATGTGTTTTCGCAAGGTGGAATTTGGCGCTAGTTGCAAATTTTAACACTCCATCTCAACTTGGGAGTATTCCACCTACCAAATCAACTTCCATCATCATGCCATCATGTTGTCATTCACCATCTTTGTCATCTCTCCTCTGCTCTATTGAACCATGAAGTAATAATGAAGAAGAAGCGATTGTGAGTGAGTCACAAGACCTTAACACTCTCCACTGATAAAAGTCAGTCGAGAGGTAGAACCTCAAATGACCCCAGATCAAGTTGTTGATCACCATTTACCCTAGTCATAGGGAGTACGATAAGACAAGATGCATCCATAAGTAGTGTTACAGTCCCCAACCACTTTTTCCAACTCATTGGTGAGATGATGAGTACTTCCCATGAGTCTCAGAATCTGTGGGTAGATGTATGATGGGGCATCAACATGAGAAGGTGAACCACTCATCCTTCTCATATTCCACAGGAGAAGGTGAGCCACCCAGCCTATGCATATGTCAATTCAGGGAAAGGATTAAATTTAGAAATTTTCCCTATCACTAGAGAACATTTACCCCAAGAAGAAACCTTAATTCAAAGACCACTATAGGAACAATATATTGTTGGGAGTTGTATTGAACCAGTTATTCAAGCTCAAAACCCTAGAATTTTATTTAATCATCCTTGTCAATCTCAAGAACAAACATTAGAGCTCGAGACTGAGGATTTCCTTTCTTTTCTTTCACCAGAGCTCTTATGCCTCCAAGAAAGTGATTATCAAGTTGTGGAATATTTGTACGAGTTGGAGAATCATAAATATGTCGACTCCATTGAAGCATGATTCAAGTGGTTGTCAGCACACCTTATTCACTCATCATTTTACAACTCTTGGTACCATATCAATTAAAGCAACTAGTTTCTCATACTTTGTTATGCATTGAAGTTTACTTCTTACAACAAAGTCTGAGAATATTTAGCATTTTGTTACACACATGGCTACACTGGAAGTACTCCTACACTTGAACGAGTCTTCCTCTCCTTAAATTGAGGTAGGGTAGTATAAGAGAAATCATTAAAAATGCCATATGAAATAAAATTATTACAACAACAATCCTGAAACTAAAATTCCTAAGGCATTGCTATTGAAATTTCTGTCATTATGCACTCTTGTGGTGAGACTTGTTAGAACCAATTCACTCTTAATGCCTAGTATTTTATAAAGTGACTTTTATTATTAGTCGCGATTATTCATTGGCTCAGTTAGGGGGATTTTTATTTTTATTTTTAATACTTTCCATTCATTAGATTAAAACCCTACTTCTCGCCTACTCACTCTAACAAAATTTCATCCAGAAAATATTTTGAAGTTTCTATTCGAAGGTATTGAGGAAAAGCCTCCTATGGTGGACCAAACCTATAAAACCTTAATGACCTCCCATGAGAACCCTAGAACGGTTAACTTGAGGAATCTTTCAGTCACCATCTGAGATGCTTTCTTTAAAGTAAGTATTTAGGGTAGGAAGACCAACCAGTAAATATTAGTCATTAAAAACTTTTCATGCCATCTCGTGCTCTTAAGGAGTCAATTTTACTCCTCACCTATAAAGTAACTTATCTAAGGTTAATCATAAACAAATCTTATTTTAACATAAAAGGTTTAATTGAGAGATAATCTCACATACCCCCTGAGACTAATTCGAGAATTACTTACTAGGCTCTCATTCTTTAAATTTTTCATCAGTTAAAGTCATTATTCAACCGTCGTCACAAGTAATATTATTTTATCATTACATGAACAAATATTATTCATGCAACTATACTCATATTCTTAGAAATTGAATAACATATAAATTAATGAGACTTTTAGATTCATTGATAAGACTTCTATGTCAGATCAACCCTTAAGGATAATTTACAATTTGGAGAAAGGAATTAATCATGTCATGAAACCAATAAAATTCTTTGTTGACTCCACACAAGCACTAATGGAACATTATCTTGAGTCTACAATAGCTAGCATGGCCATGAATCGTGATCCTACAAGCATATTCAAACACGTTACTAACCTAACTCTTATGCAATATGCATAAATAGCTACACTAGCCTCATTGGATGCGATTCCTATGATGCATAATTCATTGCATAGATATCCTGAACCATAGACTATACAATTACAAGCATTATACTATAACTATTCCACATGCAAAAATTTCTCATGCATAAATATTGACCAACTTAAAACATAGATATCAAATAAGGTTAGAGGCGTACTATGTTACTTCACTACATTCAATTGTGATCCAGTTTAGATTAAATAGATATCCCACACATCCATGTATGATCATCTCATAAAAAAAGTTAGTATAGCCAATTCTACTTATCCATAGTGGTCACATGTAGATTCTACCATTAGTAAAATGTGTCAGATAGATCCTTGACCCATGTATTAGTAACCAACTACTATGCTTCCATCACTAACTCTACACTTAGATGCAATAGAAGTCACATGCATAAGAATTCAATCATTCTCATAATTTAAGATAACACAAACACCTATACATCTGTGCTAAACTATTTTGCAACATAAAAAGTAAGGAGTAAACATAAAGAATATTCCATGCAAGTGAATCCAACTATATTAGAAGAAAGATCACCACTTGGAAAATGGAGCACCACCACCCAAACTATAACTGACTCTTCCAGTTCACCCTCCAGCAAAGTTTTCTTGCCATGGATCAACTGCGCCTTATTCATATCTACAATGGGTATATAATACCCTATTTCATGATATGGTTTCTATTAGTGGCGTCCCACGTTTATGGATCTCTTTTATCCATTTGCCTAGGCTTTTCTCAAAAATATCACCTCTCTCCCACGAGGATTTTCCTCATAAAATCTTTCCTTTCCTTCACACAAAGATTTTATCTCTTTCTCGATGGATATTTATCTCCAATCCATCCAGATTAATTATTTTATTTACTTCATAAAGTATTTACTTTTCTTGTTACACATTAGACCTATCTTTTCTCATCCTAGGTTTGCAATTTTTTACACAAAAGGGAGGGGTGTTACAGATAAGACGTCTCATTACCAGCTGATCTACCATGATCGTGGATGCTAACAAGAATGACATTAGTTCTACTTTCACCAAGCTGGGGTAATAAATTCTAGTTGAAAAATATGAATACAATGTTGGAAAATGTAACGATGTTTGGTCTTCAATAATGTACTTGAGTCATTATATAATGTACTTGTCAAAAGAATAAAGAAAATAATTTGTATTATCATTATTATGACTTATTAAAGCATGGGTTTCATGCTTGGATCACCATGGTTTAGGTCAAAGTCCCCATTGATGACTTCTAGGATTTATTCTCAGTTTATAGAATTATTGTACATTTAAAGAGACCCTCCTTGGGCTTTTGAATCATGTAAAAGGGTTAAATATTGAATCAAATATGAATTATGTAACCTCCACACCATGTCAGCCTAAGGGAATATCAAGTTGGCCTCAAGACCCTATTCGACCCCATAAGAAGCCTATAAAAGGAAGGACATAAAATTTATTTGACGCCTCATTCTCTCATCAAGTTCGAATTTTCTTGTTGTTGGGAAGAAGTATGAAGTTCTCCTGTAGCCGGGAAAAAGGTGCAAATTATATTTTGAGGAAGCCTAAGTGAATGCGAGTTTTCATAAGTCTAAGGAGAAAGGAAAAATCAAATTTTTGGTGCAACTCTCTCTGTGTTTAATGTTCTATATTGTGGGAATGAAGTCTCCAAAGTTTCACTGTTGCTGGAAGCTGCCAATTGTCGTGAGTTGTTGCCCTAGTCGAAGTTGTTGGAAAGAGGTCCATATTCTAGGAGGTTGACTTGGTGTGGAGGGAAGGTCTAGTCAAGATCTCGGCTGAAGAGTCACAAAGAATAATATTTAAAGGAAGAATTATCTTGACTAGGTTTTATGTGCTGGTGCATTTGGTAATTACTTGATTAACTAAATAAAGAAGATATAAATAATCATAATAATAAGAAACATCACAAGTAATTATCAAGATCAAGAAAATATTTACTACCTTTCTGATTTTCCAACATGGTATCATAGCTTTGGTAGAGAAGGAAGAAAGAGGCACATCCATTCATATGCATTATCTTAGGGAAGGAGTCTATTATATTCAAGGAATATGTCTAACTCAATCAAGGGAAAGAAAAAACTTGAAGTAGCTTCCAAATTTAGATCCATGACAAAGAGGATTGACCTAATCCTCGACAAGAATAAGGGGTTGGATTTGGTAAAAGGAAATGAAAGGAAGACTATGGAAGAAGCTAGTGATGCTGACAAAACGAAATTCAGGGAATTAGAATTGGTGTGTATGACTCTGATGGTAGAAGGGATTAAAAATAATCTTGTCCCATTCATAGTTGACATCAATCATGCTCAGGAAAAATATAAATCCTTGTCGAAGTTATTTACTATTAAGAATAGTGGATGGCTAAAGAAGATATTGTGGAAACCTTCTTTGTGAACATAAGTATTTCGTGTCTTTACAATTTTGGGTTCATGTATTCATTCAACTTTGATTATATTGAATATTGATAACCTTTCATGTTCTATTGTCATGACTAGGAAAAATATATGTAAGAAGGATGATCTCTCAAGACAAGGTTAGTCAAGAATTAAAGGAAAAATATTTGTAAGAAGGAGGATCTCTCATTGCAAGGTTAGTCAAGAAACAAAGATATGCTTTAAATACAGTGATTGAAAGCATTATTCATTTGATAATCAATTACTATCTTTGTTATGACTAGATGTATTGAATCTTCATTCTTGTTTAGGTGATTCATCTCTTGATAAATCTACCCACCCCACTCTTATTCTTGATTGACTATGTAGAACCCTAGAGAAGTTCTGGAAAACCCTAACCAAAGGGTATGCTAATGTAAATGTCTAGAAACCTATGTTGCTTAGGGATATTGTGAAATTCTAGTTGGAAGTTTACTGATGATGTCATATTTGGTATTTTGGTATGGTCGGGAAATCCTAACTTGTTAGGGTTGAATGGTAAAGTCTAAAATCCCAGAACCTTTGAAGTTTTGGTAACGTAGGGTTTGTTATGCTTCTACATTGTAACCCTAGCATTAGGGTTTGGTGGAATGTGTGAGAAAGACCCTTATATTGTCTTAGAATTTATTTACTTGGTATGTGTGTGTTTTCTGATCAAACCCTAGTGTAATCAACGATTGTGTGTCTAACTCTTACTGATATTTCTTAAGTTGGGTTTGACAAATACATGATATGAAATATATTTGCATGATGACGAAATATATGCATATATAGATATGTCTCTTGGTTGAAATCCTAGGTTGTTCTGATGTATTTCGAAATATGATATGCCTATAAATGATTACGAATTCCTAGATGTATGTGTTGACCTAGTTATTGACAATCATAAGTCTTAGGACTTAATGGATGTCCCTGTTTTAGGATTTCAGGGAAGTCCTTCTGTGAGATTCTAGGATAATGATATATGGAAATCTAGGGTGTTGTAGCTAAACCCTACTGAAATTAAATTGTCTAGTATGTGTGATATAACAATATGAAATTTGTTAAGTGATTGTTGAACATGAAAATCTAGGGTTTTGCAGTTAAATCCTAGTAGTAACATTGTCTAATGTGTGTAATGTAACAATCTAGTATCTATGTATTTAATAATTTATTGAAATTCTAGAATTCTAGGATTTTGGAGCTAAACCTTATTCAAAGTAAAATCTCTAAAATATGATGATTTTAGATCTATGTAAGATTGTTGAATTTGTGAAAATGGAATTCTATGGTTTTTTAGTTGAACCTAAGTTGAAGTAGAAAACTTTGATATATGATGACTCTATGGTAGTTTGAGATTTGTGAGAGATTGTTGAAAATTTGAATTTTTGGTTGATATTGATGATTGATTAGAAATATAGAGTTTGTAACTAACCCTAGTGATAGCTAGTCATGTTAGTGCCTGATTGATGACGGATTGAAAAACCTAGGGGTTAGATTTAACCCTAGTGGAAGTTGGTCATGTTAATGACTAAGTTGTGATTAACTTCAATTGATTTTTTTGTATGAAATCTAGGATTTATATGAATCCCTAGTGAGAATTCTAACATATGTATTTTGAAAGATTAATAGATTTTTTGTAGATATATGCTTGTGTGAATTTTTTCTAGGGTTTTCTATTTGTTGAAGGAAGGTAAATCATACCTTTTGAAGAAACATTGAAGCCCCATATGGAATGAAAGTTATTATGATGTAGTTTAGGGTGTATGACAACGTCCCTAGGAAGATGTTGAAGAGTATATGTCTCTTGTTTGTAATTTAGTTTGGGTATATGATATGTATAAAGATAGAAAGCTTCCATGATTTTGATATGGCTAACTTCATGAGTCTATAGATTTGGTTGTACTTTCTATGTAAGCTATGAAGGTAGACAATCTTAAACTTGGTGAAGATTCTCCATGTGATAAGAAAGTTGTGTGGTACACAATCTTCAACATGGTGAAGATGCTTGATGTGACAAGCATTATGAGGATGATTATAACTATTATGAAATGGTTGGAAGCCAGAAAAGATTCTACGATGTCAGAAAGAAGAAGTAGAACTCCCTAAGTTTAGAGGGAGATCAAATGGAAGGAATCTCCCTAGGATAAGAGGATGGTTGACAATATTCCTTGTATAGGAATTATTAGATATTCTCCATTTAAGAGGAATTAACATATATGGTGTTCTACTTCATGTTGACCAGGACACACTAGACCAGGACACACAATCATGTTGATTACACTAGCTGTCATGCACTAGTTGTAATACAAACTAGATGTTGCTCCTCACATTAATTATCAACCCGGGCAAGTCCTCTTGTTTCAAGAGTGTACAGAGTATGTGGCTACTATTTAATTCAAAGAGTAATGTTTCCTAAATTTCAATATAGATCTTTAAATACAAGAGTAACTGATGCATCTAATAAATTCCAATAGAAATCATTAAAGAGAATATAACAACTTAACTTCAATACTCAAACTTTTCCCGAAATTGTAATTAATCATTACTCAAGCAATTCAACTAGCAATAGCATTAGCTGAGACTACAGTAGTAGTAACTCATCTCTTCTTAATTGATTTAATCTAAATCAAACCCAATCTCCAGTAAATAATTCAAACAACAAATATCAATCTGAGAGTCTGACAATGATAGTTAAACTCTTTACAGCTGATTAACTCAAGTTGAATATTTATCTAAGTAACTCAATCTGAAATGAGGATGATCTGGATTAAATGATAATGATGTAAGTCGTATAAAGTAGAGATATTTTGTCAACAGAAGAAAACAATAAACATTGAAACAGATAAAATCACAGGAAGCGAGAAAACTATCAAACCATCACAGTTGTGAGAATTGGAAATATATGACACAAAGAAAGTAGTTGAATCGACCAGAGGCCAGACCCTTAGCTACCAATGAAACACTGCCAAGTTAGTTCAGATACACAAGGGAACAACAACTTCACTTATGTATTAATCATCGAATATAAGTAGCATTACAATATAACCGTATTCCCTCAACAACAAGAGTTTGTAATTAAAATTACTAATTCAATAATAACAGAGGTTCCCCCTTTCCTTTCTTATAATCATATCCTTTTATAATCATAAAGGGTAAAAGATATATGGTAAATGCAATCCCTTAGGATCTCCCGATCCTGAGGGATTTGCAATCGATTTCCAACTTCAGACATCCTTTCCTTTCTCGATTGGTCCTCCTGATTCAACTTTAGCCTTGACTGCAACTATAGAATTCCTTCCTTGGCTTGTTGATTTTCATTGTTCCTTCATTAAGGAACAATATTTGTCCCTTTTGTTGTTTTCCTGCATAAAGAAGGGTAATAATTAGCTAAGTCGTAACTACAGATAATTCCTTCATTTCTTACCATAATTCTTTAATATATTAACACATTAGGATATAGAATAGATAAGAATAAAGGAAAAGGATGATGAGATTAATAGTAATTACATACCCATTTCATAACTCAACATACTCCCCTACTTACCCTATTGCATGTCCTCATGAAAGCAAGTAGTTTGTATGCAGAGTAGTTAAAGAATAAGTTAGAGAAGGAATGTGTTAGGCTCCTATACTACTAGTGTAACCCCTTATTGTTATTAGTACAACCCCCTTATTATATTGATGTACCCATGTAGTGCCCATATTGTCACTATTGTGCCCCATAGAAGCCCACCATTGTTATTATTGTGCCCTACATTATTTATTGTTTATG
>APFE031519943.1:3247-32172 GCA_000404065.3 Pinus taeda | reverse complement strand
GTTGCCCCCTCGAAGAGGCTGAATTCTAAGGCGTTGATCTATCTTTTCTATCTTTTCTTGAGCTGGGTTCATAACAAAATGTCGTAAAGTGGTCTAAAACCATGGTCCTTGGCCAAGAGCTCAAAGTTGGGCCTCGTCTTTTCTCTAGGAAATTCATATATAGCATGATAACCTTCAGAAGGGTACCAAATGATAGGGCTATGGAACCGACAACCTAGCCAATAAGGACCTTCTCTCAAAATGAGATTGCTATATGTGACAAAATGGTCTGTAGCTAGATTCAAATTTTTATAATTAAATGGCTCTCTATTGTGTACATAACTAGTGAAGAATGTCCACCTGAGCTTGACTGCAGGCAATGAGCTTTCTTGAATGGAGAGGAAGTATTCTACTCCCTTCTCTACAATCTCTTTCTGAATAGGCCCCAAAATTTTGATCACTCCTTCCCTTGTCATTAGACTCTTGTGATTAGCTAGCATTTGTGAAGGGTGCTTGGGTTCACTTCTAACCTAAAGATCCAGCGCATGCTCTTACCTTTCGAACATGTTATGAGCCTTGAACCACTTCAGTTGATTGGCAGCAAATGAGATAAAGGCTTAGAATTGAACATCTCCCACAAAATGGTTGGGGTTCTTTTCCACCTCTTCCTCTAATACAAAATTTTGTAAGTAAAATTCACAAAGCAACCTTTGAACTTTTACCCCATGTTGTTTGCAAAAATTTATAAAATTCTCAATTGTTTTTAATTCTATGGGTTTTCCAGCTCTCACGGCTTTAAATTTTAACAAAAAATATTTTTCTAACAAAAATAAGGCATAATTATTAGTAGGGGATCTGCATGCCAAAACATCAGTGTATAATGAGCAGACAATGTTCATTTGACTCATGATCTTCTCTAATATGGACTTCATTTTCTTGATTTTCTCTTCTTATCTTCGATATTTATCAAAGGTCTCACTCTCTGATGTATTCATGTCCCAAAGCTACCTCTAGAATTCTTTGTATTTTTGCCGGGGGACCATTACTTGCTTGAGTCATTCTACGACAAGTCGGTCCTGTGCTAAATCTTCTTGGAAATTCAATATACTGGGGTCATTGCTCACCATGATATCTTTGTCTTGAATGGTTGTTTGAGTACTTTTGTTATGAGAAGAAATGTGTACTATCTGTGTTTCTTTATGATGGGAGGTCGAAACCTCCGTCTAGGTGGCCATGCTATACGAGGGTCCCATCTTTGTCTGAATAGCTATGCTACAAGAGGGTACAACCTCTATCTAGGTAGGTACTTCTGCAAGAATTGCATGATGTTCCTTAGTGAGTATGGGCTCAGTATGAGTCCCTATAGTTATTGATTCATAAAATTCAGTTTGAATTGTTGCGTTTACTATCTCTGGAGTTTTTTCTTGAACATTCCCTGTTGATATTTCTTTCTTCGTTCTCCTTAGCCTTTTTACCATTTTCCAAAGCCTCTACTATCCCTTTCTAAGATTTTTAATTTTGGCTCTGTACTTTTTTAGAGGAGTAGCTTTTCTGTTAATAGTCTCTACTCCTAAAGAGCTCGGTCAGTCATCTTGACTTTGTTCTAAAAGAACAGTGTCCCCAGATTGGTAGTCATCTTCTTGGTTTATTTCTACTCCTTCTGTTTGGTCTGTATTCTCCATGTTTAGGCCTACCTGGCTGGGTTCTCCTATAGGCATGTCACCAGGTCAGTTCACCTCTTCTTGAATGGCCTTCGTTCCTGTTTCTACTTCGTGGCTTGCATTTTATGATAGAATTTTATCATAGTCAGAGTTGTCCATAGACTGAGTTGTTCCCAAATTAAGCAGGCTTTTAGGCTGTATGAACTCATTCATATTGGCCAGAATTTGGGCCAATTTGATAGCGTGTAATAAATCTCTTGGCAGGCTTGTATTTGATGTTGATGGGAGTCTTGCTTCATTTCTTTCCTCATCTCCAGAATGTCCTATTTCTTCCTCATGGTCTAACTCAGGGTCATCTCGTCCTTCTAACTATAAATAATGCTCACTTCCTAGACTAGATAGTTCTATGGGCTGGCTGATACTGCCCTGACAATTTTCAATCACTCCTAAGTTTGTCCTCAGCCTGCTGGAATGTCTACGCTTTTGGGGAATGCTCGCTGAAAGGGTATTCCTCTTCCTTTCGGAAACATGGTTAGGTGTAGGCAAAGCCAAACCTCCTTCAAGAGCAAATATTAGTTCCTTCCAGCTTGATTGTTGCTAGGCGAGGTTGTAGCTAACTATCAACCTAATCAAATAGTGGTGGCTTACTATGGTTTCTATATATTGAGACCGTCCTAACCTTTCAGCGGTTTCATGGAGTAAAAAGTTTAATAATGTAGGTAAATTTACAGAGCATTTTTGTTTCAAAATTGCTAATATTTTAAGTTGACGTGGCCTTACCACATCTTTGCGTCTGTCGCATGTGATGTAATTCTGAATGATCCTTGCTAATTCTCCTCGTGGTTCTCTAAACGATGATGGTTGAACACCTTTTCCTTTTTTTATGAGCTCCTGTCCTTCATCCTTAAAGGCTTCGATGTTATCTTGCAACTTCAATCGTTTGCTAGCTCATATGGGTCCTTCGGCTGGAAACCTGGATACTTCTACTATCACAACTTATGATACTATGATTTGTCTGCCCCTTATCATGGATTTTCTATTTTGTAAATTTCATAGGAATTTAATGGAAACATCTTCATTGGGTGGCTGAAATCGCATGAAGTATTCTACCTACCTAGCTCGGGCTAAAATTTCTCTGGCTGCATCAGAAACGACCAGTCTTAGTGGCTCCCTGCGCACTGTTCTTCCTCCCATACTACCTGAATTTACAAACAGTTAGTGTAGCAGAGATAGCACAACAATAAGCAGAGTCGAGTGATGGAACAACAAGTTGTTATAATGGTTATATCAGATGATACTTTACAAGCATAAATACCGTTATCTAGGACTTGTTATTATACCACATACTCCGTGATCATGGAATGTCATATTGCCCTACAAAATCAAATAAAGAGCTAACATACATGCATAGTACACTGGAGGTTGCTCCTCGACCCCCTTTGAAATAATAGGTTGCCTTCAATAGAATGGCTAAAGGGATAATGTGCTGGTGGAGAAGTACAGGGATGATGAAAGTGGCAAGGTACGCATATTAATGAAAGCATCCCAAAATATATCGGAGTGCTAAAATTAATGCATATAACAAGAATTATCAATAGGTGAGGAGATGCCATGAGGTGATTCGAAAAGGAAAAAGGACAACTGCTGCAGGAAAAGTACTTTGTCATCATCATTCCACTTAAAGCTATTATGATTGATTTTTAAAAGATATCGTATGCATAAAGGTTCAAAATAAATTAGGAACATAATCTCTTTGTAGTAAAAATAGAAACAAGAAAAGGGAATTATAATAACTATTGATGTTGAAAATACAATTCCAATACCATCAACAGAGCTTCTATTGTATGCAAACGCTTATAGCCTTGACAAAGTTTCTTTCTCACCCTTGGGAACCATGATCTTCTATGTATAATTGGGAAAGTGCATCATGATACTAGAGTAGAGACCAATGTTCTCGCATGGTAACTAGATGAACACGTTGCCATTCACTAGGAAGGAGCAAAAAGTGGGCAGGACGGCTCATAATGAGACCTCCTGTTCGAAGGACTTTATTTCTTGATGCATCCATTGTATCATATCCGTAGTGTGGTGGCCATAATGGGAATGCCACTTCACTGCTTCCTTATGATCATGGTAGGCTGGCTCATGATGATACCCCCTATCCTCCATCTGTAAAAATCATAGAATGGTTAGTAAACATGTGTATTTGTTTATATTTTATATATATTATATACATACATGCATACATACATACATACATACATACATACATACATACATACATACATACATACATACATACATATATATTATATTATATATATATATATATATATATTATATATATATATGAACAATACTTCCCTATTATATATAGAGGGTGCAGAACACTCCTAAGTAGTAGGATGGTGGAAGAAGTCTGAACATATCAATAGAAAAAGAAGTATGCCCTTAACCTTATTTGATGATAATGAACAGAGAGAATTATAGGGGTTAGGGGAGAACCAACACAGTACAAATAATCAATCAATTTGATTTATATTGGAAATGAGGACAGTGAAGTGATATAGATGGTTGCGTCCTTCCTTTTTCGATCACTACAAAGCAATCTTGTTAAAGATGATAATATTCACTATATTTTCTTTTTCCAGTAAACTTCAGATTTGTATCCTTACATATGTATTTGTACACTTGCGCCCTATACAGGATCATAAAGAGTGAGCAAAGGAAAGAAAGGGTGTTCTCAAACAAATATTCACAAAGTGCTATTTCCTAAAGGAAACAGCAAAAGGAAACCTCACATAGAAAGTGTTGTTCCTTATAGGTAACAGTAAGAAAAGACACACAAAAGAAGGTGTTGTTCCTTAGAGGGAACAACAATTGTTCCTCGTAGGGAACAACAAAGAAAATACATAAGAAAATTGTTGTTCCTTAGAAGGAGTAGCAGCTGTTCCCTGTAGGGAACAACAAGGGAAATACACGACAAAAAAAGTTTGTTCCCTGTAGGGAACAACAGCTATTCCCTAGGGGGAACAGTGAAGAAAATGCATGAAAAGGTTATTGTTCCTTAGAGGGAACAACAGTTGTTCCCTGTAGGGAACATTAAGACAAAATTCACACTGAAACTGTTGTTCCTTAGAGTGAACAACAACTATTCCTTAGAGGGAACAACAAGAAGAAAAAAATTCACACGAAATTATTGTTCCTTAGAGGGAACAACAGTTGTTCCTTAGAGGGAATAACAAGAAGAAAAAGAAAAAAATATTGCACACGAAATTGTTGTTCCTTAGAGGGAATAATGGTTGTTCCATAGAGGGAACAATAATTTTTCCTTATAGGGAACAACAACAAGAAAAAAGGAAAAAAGAAAAAAAATGCACGCGAAATTGTTGTTCCTTAGAGGGAACAATAATTGTTCCTTAGAGGAAACAATAGTTGTTCTTTAGAGGGAACAACAGTTGTTCCTTAGAGGGAACATCAACTGTTCCTTAGAGGTAATAGCAAAAAGAAAAAGAAGATAATATTGCACATGAAATTGTTGTTCCTTAGAGGGAGAAACCACTGTTCCTTAGAGGGAACAACGGTTGTTCCTTAGAGGGAAAAACAAATGTTCCTTAAAGGGAACACCTAGAAGAAAAATTGTGCACAAGATTTTTGTTCCTTAGAGGGAACAATGGCTATTCCTTAGATGGAACAACGGCTGTTCCTTAGAGGGAACAACAAGAAGGAAAAAAATTTCACATGGAATTGTTGTTTCTTAGAGGGTACAATGGCTATTACTTAGAGGGAACAATAGCTATTCCTTAGAGGGAACAACAAGAAGAAAATCCATGTGAACATTGTTTTTCCTTATAGGGAACAATAGCTATTCCTTAGAGGGAACAACAACTCTTCCTTAGAGGGAACAACAACTTTTCCTTAAAGGGAACAACAAAGGAAAAATAGAAAAAAAAACAACTTATATACAATTTATTATACAAGCAAATTCAATCAAACAGAAAGGGAAATTTACATACAAATTTAAAAAAAAAACTAAATTCTTCACTAGACCAATGTTGTGGACAAGTTGTCTTGCTCAACAACAATTTTTATAGTGGAATCTTCTCGTAAGTATTGGCAAAAGGACTCCCTGGTAAGCGGTTTGTGATAGAGGCATACTCGATGTCCATTTGGTTTAAAAGAGTAGCCAGACCCATCAATGGTGGCTAATGTGAGAGTGCCATTATCATGCACCTCTTGTATCTCATAGGGGTGTAACCATCTGGTTTGGTGTTTTCCTGGGAAATCCTGGAACATAGAATCATATAGAAGTGCCCAATCACCTTCATGCAAGATCTTCTTCTTGATAAGGGCATGATGCCATTTCGCTCTTTGTTTTTGGATCAGTGCAGTATGCTGAAGAGTTGATAGTCAGATTTCATCGAATTCATTGATTTGATGTAGCCTATTAATCTGTGGTTCATTTAAATCCAAACCTACTTCTTCAGCTATCCTCAATGTCTGAATTTCAAATTTGATTGGGAAGATAGGTTCTTTGCCAAACACTAGCTGAAATGGGGAATATCCCATGGTATTTCTCCATGTCATGCAGTATGCCCATAGGGCTTCTGGCAATCAGGTAGCCCAGTCACGTTGATGTGATGCAACTGTCTTTGTGAGTATTGCCTCGATTACTTTATTGGTACTTTCTACCTGGCCATTTGCCTGCGGGTGCTACAGAGTTGTGATTTTGTGCATGATATGATGATTTTTCAATGTTGTAGCAATCTTATGGCCTACAAATTTTGGCCCTCCATCCATGATTATTTCTCTAGGCATGCCATGCTGCACGAAAGTTGGAAAAGAAAGTGGATTACTGAGTCCTTCATTGCCTTTGGTAATGCTTCTACCTCCACCCATTTAGTCACATATTCTGTTGCGACTAGTATATATGTCTTTTGATTATATGATGGGTTTATTGGACCAATGAAATCTAATGCCCATCATTCAAAAGGTTTAATGACTAACTATGGATGTAGGGGCATCTCGTCAGACTACCCAGGGCATCCCATTCTCTGGAAACTATCGCATGCCTGGACAAACTTCTTGGCATCCTTAAAAATGGTGGGCCAATAATAACCCATCTATAAGACATTGTGACCAATCCTACGGTCTATAAAATATCCACTACAAGGCCCATCGTGGTAGGCTTTCAGGATGTCGAACACTTCGTCTTCCCTGACACATCTTCAAATCCTCTGAAATAAACATCCTCTGATCCAGGAAAACCAAGTGTTGTACTATACTATTTATTTTATTTCACTCGGCATCAAGTGCTTGGGTAATTTTCCCACTGCTAGATAGTTTGCAATATCTGTGTACCATGGTGTTTTCATAGTGACAGTGAATAAGTGTTCATCAGGGAACTAGTCTTCTACTGTTGTCGAGTTGTCTGTCTTTGGCATACGTGAAAGGAAATCTGCTACTGGATTTTCCTTTCAAAGTCGATATTTGATTGTTATGTCGAATTCCTACAAAAGGATCAACCATCTAATCACTCTTCCATTTGTAACAGGTTTATTAGCTATATGTTTAATAGTAGAGTGATCAATGAACAAAACCACATGGTATCCTATTATATAATTTCTGAATTTATTAATAACATAGATTACAGCTAAAAATTCCTTTTCGGTCACAGTGTTATTCAACTCAGCCGAAGATAGATTCTTGCTGATGTAATATATCACATAAGGTTTCTTATCTTCCTCCTGGCCGAGAACTACTCCAATGGTTGTATCTGATGCATCAGATGAAATCTGGAATGGAAAATCCCAGTTTGGGCCCCGTAATACTGGGGCAATTGATACTAGCCATTTTGAATCTTCAAAAGGAGTGTCACAATTTTCAATCCATATGAAATGAATATTTCTTGTTAATACATATAACAGTGCAGCAATTTGAGAGAAATTCTTTATAAATCTTCTATAATATCTCGAAAATCCCAAGAAACTACGTACTTCAATTTGTGTGGAAGGGGTAGGTATTAAGAGAATTATCTGAATTTTTGTTGGATCTACTTGAATTCCAGCTGTTGAGATGTAGTGACCCACGATGAGGCCCTTGGCCATCATCATGTGGCATTTTTCATTTCTTAAACAGAGCCTGGTAGCAATACATCTTTGCAGAACTTTCTCTAGTGTTTGTAATGCGAGCTCAAAGTCATCTCCATAGTGTGTAAAGTCATCCATGTACACCTTGAGCCCCTCGCTTATCAAGTCTGAGAAAATGTTGAGTATGGCCCTCTGGAATGTGGCAGGTGTGTTGCATAGTCGGAAAGGTAAGACCCTGTAAGAAAATGTCCCCTAAGGGCAGGTAAAGGTCGTCTTATCCTAGTCTTCAGGGGAAATTTGAATTTGATTGTAGCCATTGAAGCCGTCTAGGAGAGAAAAAAAAAATCCTGCCATTGTGTCCAAAACTTGGTCGATGAACGAAAGGGGAAAATGGTTTTTTTGGGTTACTTTATTAAGATCTCTATAGTCAACACATATACACCACTTTCCATTCTTTTTCGGCACCACTACTAATGGAGAAACCCATTTTCTATCAGATATGGGATTAATGAAATTTACATCTAACAATTTTGTAGTTCATCTTTAATAATATCTTTAAGATGAGGGTTTAAACTCCGTTGAGGTTGTCGAATGGGCCTCGAATCTTTTTTTGTATATTTGTGGTTCATGCATAATTGGGGATCAATCCCTTTCATGTCTGGGTAATCCCATGCGAAAGCCTCTTTATATTTTCTCAAAAGTTGAACAAGCCTTTGCTCCTGGTCATTAGTCTGGATTTTGTTGATATTTAGGGTTTTCCCTGGTTCAATTTCTATGGTTTTGCTATTATAAACAGAAGTTGTTGGTATTTACTCGTCATTAATATCCTTTAAGGGATCTTCTTCAATTCCGTTATCTAGGACTACTTCGATCATGTGACATTTTACATGGGATACGACATCTGGTTGGTTAATGTAAGTGTTAATGATGTCATCTTCTGTTTGATCCTTGAATTCGAGAGAATCTTCTATAGTTATTAGTTATCTAATGTTTTCAGTTAGATATGATACAGGTTGTTTTCTAGTTTTTATTATTGTTAAACTTTGCTGAGCTAGAGGATATAAGGCTAAATTCTTCACATTACTTCCTCTTGCTATAGTCATGTTGAATGTTCGATAGCTTATTTAAGCATCTGTTGTTGCTAGCCAAGGTCTTCCTAGAATTAGGGGATGTCCATCTAGCTGGTTTCTAGGATTGATGATGAAAAAATCTGCTCGGTATTACCAAGAATCTACAAACACCATTACATCCTGTAATGTGCCTTCTACTTTGACTACTGATCGGTCAGCTAGTTCCAGCAAGGTCGTGGTTGGGTCCAAGGATGTAATGCCAAGTTTTTGACAAGTTTTTGTTGTGAGAATATTGATTACTGCTCCTAGGTCAACTAATGCATTGGGGAAGGAGCATATATTATTTGTGCTATGACTATAGGGTTTCCTGGGTCCTCATATTTTACGAGTGTTTCTCTGCCTGATAATAAATCAGACAATGTACCGAATACATGGAAAGTTGGGGTTGCTTTTATTTTGCTCTTCTAATTTTTCGTACACAATTCCTTAATAGTTTTTGCATAAATTAGAATGTCCTGAATAGCCTGGAGGAGAGGTGTTTTTAGACACAAAATTTTCAATTCCCCCAGAAGATCAAAATCGGGATATTCGATTGAGCGGGGTATAATTAATCTATCTGGGAATGGTGGGGAAGAGGTGATAGTTTGATCATGATTTTTATGTTTAATCATATTCTCAACTTGTGGTGCTTTGTCTATAGGTAACATATCTTAAATTTGCATATTTTTATCCCCCTCTGACTCTATTATCCATCCAGACCTTAACTTAAGCTCATTGCACTCCCTCAACTTATTTATGGCTCCGGTCCTTCAGTAATTTGCACAGATTGGACCGGTTTATTGTTGGAGTTCTAGTTGGGCTGGGCTGGGAGTTGTCGTCATAGGTTGGTATAAGGGTTCTATTGCAATGTGTAGGGTACTAGCATTGTAGGTTGAGGTAGGGGGATTGTTCCTAGTGGATGATTTGTAGGTCTTTTCCAGCTTGACTGCAAACTCTGGTTTTATGAGGTGGACGGTGGCCATTGAGATGGATATGAATTATTCTGCCATAATGGTGGAAAGTAAGAGGAATTTGGACAATTGTTGTTTTGATTTGATTGGTTGGACCAAGCTGGCATAGGGAATGGTTGTTGTGACTAGTTAGGAAAAGGTGGTCGGTTCTACCACATAGCTCCTGGGTATTGTTGTGAACTGTATTGCGAGGATTGAAGGAAAGAAGATGGGTCAGTAGGCATACCTGTTTGTTGTGGATACCATTGGTGACACTGATTTAGTAGGTAGGCTGGTCTTGTTTCTTCTTCTCCCTCCTTATAGATTGCTTTTAACCCTGGGAGTGATGGGCAACTTCCTATGGCATGATCTTTGGTACATATGGCATAGGTTTGTACCATATCCAGTGGGAACTCTTTGTGACTATGATCTTTCCTACATCTAGGACAAAATATCACCAAGTTTTGTTCTACTTCAGCCTCCTTATGCTTGGCTTGCATAATGTCTAGTTGCGTCATCAAAGTTTCCAAGATATCTGTTTTGAAATCCTCTAGCAAGTTGCCAATTTATCCGCGGGTAATGCTCCGACCAGAGATTTTGTTGTCCTTCGTGATCATGTTGCATTCTACTGTATTCAATCTTTTACTGCCTCTTGAGGACCTAATACACAAATTAATAACATTAGCATAAAATTCCTGATATATATCACCTTTACCCATAATATTTAATGTCTTTGTCCATTGGTCTTTCATTCCTTTAACCAATGTAGTTTTTAACACATTATCAGGCACGGGCAGAGTTGCATAGGGAGACTGCTAGAGGTTATATTGAAAATGTTCCACATATTCTTCCAACATTTCACTAGGTCTTGCTACCATTTGGAATATTTCGTCTTTCAATTCCATAGATCTGCAATACTTCTGATATTTTTTAAGGAAAGTGGTTTTCATTTGATCTCAACCATTTATTGTTCCCTCACCTAGTCCCATAAACTAACATAGGGCTGCTCCTTCTAACATAGAGGGAAACAACTTTAGTTTCTGGGGGTTGGTGGTATAATCATAACCCCGACATAATACACCAAATTCAAATAGAAATACATTTGTATCCTCTGATGTGAATCCATGAAAGGTGGGAATATTTTGGAGAGGGATAGCTTTCATGGGTGTGTTGACAGTTGTGTCAACGATGGGATACTGTAATATAGAGGTCTGGAGTGCTTGTGGGTTGTTGGCCATTTGATCAAATATATGCCAGTACCATTCGAGGATCTCTAGAGAGTTATTCCTAGGGTTACTAGAAGGGGTGGGATTGATCTTAACAACACTCCCTCAATCTAGTATACTAAATGTTCCTTGTTCAATCACTCCCTAGGGGGATTTTGGTTCCTTTATTTCCCCTGTTTCTCTTCCTCCTCCATTCTTCTTAGGGGCTTGGGAGCGAATTTTCAATATCTTGAAAACTCTACTCAGTTCCTTTTGTTTTACTATGGACCTCACCATAGGCTACAAATGGTGAGCCTGTGGCCCAAGGGAGACGATAGGTTGTCTGGAAGCAACTGTTCGAGGACCTACTGATGGCTGAGATTCAGATTTCTTTAAGATGTCATCTATGAAAGTTGATCATCCAAGGGTCACCGGTCCCTTACATTTTTCAAGTTTGGGTAGTGGAATTGGATTGTTTTTGGGTCTTTTCTTCTTAGTCATTCATGCAAACAATTCAAATGTTTATCTCTACCCTAAGTTCCTAACAACTCTGTTAGAAAGTGGGTGGGGGAGTAGGAATTTTACTTACTCCGTACACAGGTTCTTACCTTCCCTTTTTAATACCCAATTCTCTCTTAACAGACAAGCATCAAATACCTACTTTAGTTTTCTATAATTGTGTTGAAAAGTGGGTAGAGGAGCAAGCACTTTCCTTGCTTGTTACGTAGGTTCTTACCTTCTGTTTTCAATACGCAATTCTTCTCCAACATCAATTATCAGAAGTACATCACTCTTTATAAATGGCTACACTCCCCCTCGCAATAGTGCCAAAATGTTGACTGATAAAAGGTTCCTTTTAAAAACTCCTAATTATCCTCACATTAATTATCAACCTGGGAAAGTCCTCTTGTTTCAAGAGTGTACATAATATGTGGCTACTATTTTATTCAGAGAGTAATGTTTCCTAAGTTTTCGTATAGATCTTTAAATACAAGAGTAACAGATGCATCTAATAAATTCCAATAGAAACCATTAAAGAGAATATAACAACTGAACTTCAAGACTCAAACTTCTCCTGAAATTGTAATCAATCCTTACTCAAGCAATTCAACTAGCAATGGCATCAGCTGAGAGTACAGTAGTAGTAACTCATCCCTTCTTAACTGATATAATCTAAATCAATCCCAATCTCGAGTAAATAATCCAAACAACAATGATATCAATCTAAGAGTCTGACAGTGATAGTTAAACTCTTTACAGTTGATTAACTCAAGCTGAATATTTATCTAAGTAACTCAATATGAAATGAAGATGAACTGGATTAAACGATAATGTTGTAAGTCGTATAAATCAGATATATTCTGTCAACACAAGAAAACAATAAACATCGAAAGAGATAAAATCATAGGAAGCGAGAAAACTATCAAACCATCACACTTGCAAGAATTAGAAATATATGACATAAAGAAAGAAATTGAATCCACCAGATGCCATGCCCTTAGTCCCCAATGAAACACTACTAAGTTACTTCAGATACATGAGGTAACAACAACTTCACTTATGTATTAATCATCGAATATAAGTAGCATTACAATATAACCGTATTCTCTCAACAACGAGAGTTTGTAATTAAAATTACAAATTCAATAATAACAAAGATTCCCCCTATCCTTCTTACAATCATCTCCTTTTATAATAAGAAAGGGTAAAAGATAAATGGTAAATGCGATCCCTCAGGATCTCCCAATCCTGGGGGATTCACAGCCAATTTCCAACTTCAGACATCCTTTCCTTTCTCACATTGATCCTTGTGGTTCGACTTTATCCTTCACCGCAACTGCTGCGTTCCTTCCTTGGCTTGTTGATTTTTGATGTTCCTTCATTAGGGAACAACATTTGTCCCTTTTATTGTTTTCCTGCATAAATAAGGGTAATACTTAGCTAAGTCGTAACTACAAATAATTACTTCATTTCTTCCCATAATTCTATAATATATTAACACATTAGGATATAGAAAAGATAAGAATAAAGGAAAAGGATGATGAGATTAATAGTAATTACATACCCATTTCATGACTCAACAGGGAGATGGCTAGATTTTCTCAAAACACTTGGAAAAGTTTCCTTGTGAAATGATGAAATTGGTGAGGGTTTAGTGAATGAAAGTGAGGACCATGGGTGGATGAAGTTGGGATGAGGTAACAGACTATGAAATCTCTTTGTACTCCTGAAACACCTGCACTGCAGTGAACATTGACATTTACCCAAAAATCATGCAAACAAGAGGAATTTCAAGTATCTAAAGGAAAGAGAATTTCATGATGTAGATGTCTACTTCATGCATGAGGAAAACTTTGTTGAATGATATAAAGCATTGATGAGATCTAATGTAAGACTGAATATAGAAGAAATGTAAATCAAATCCTACTCTTGAAAACTATGAAAATGTTGACCTAAGTGAGAAGCAAGAGGGTTAAAATGGTCTTGATGGCATGGAGGTCAAGTAGAGGTCTAGTCCTAGCTTCAATGATGATTTTTCTCAATTCGGGCTCAATACAGGCTTTCCCACGGGATGCTACAGTGGTTTACTACAGGATGTAAAGATTTAATATAGTTCATCGAATGACCAAGAAAATCAAATCCAAATTGGATAGGATGATTTTTTTTTATTAACTAGGATGTATTAGGTCCCCATTCCAATTGGAATTACTCAAAAAGACCTCTGCTAACCCATGCTAAAATGTAGAAAAACATTACTAGTGGAGAATCTATAAATTCGAGAACTAGTGAGCTAGTAACTCTAAAAATTTCCTAATCAAATCAAGTGCAAATGAAATGGATTAATTTTTGTTATGAACGATAATGTGTTTGTGATCTAATTCAAGTGGAACCAACTTGATTGAATCTTGTTAGCATGCTATAAAAAATAGCAGAAATTTATTGTTCTTTGCTAAAAAGGAGGTCCAACGATCTACATTTGGAATAACAATACTTATCCAAGTAGCTCAATGATTACTATGAACTTCCAAAGATTTTCCAAGCATGAAATAGTGGTTGTGATCCTAAAAAAGAACTTACATCAACCATTTAACTCAATCCTACAACAACAAACCGTTAATACAAAATGCAGAATTAGAAAGAAATGAAAACTAGAGATGTATGTGAATAAGCAGTGAAAAGAAGAAAATAAAATGATACAAAAGGGCTTTGAGGTATTTTGGATGGCCAAGCCCAAGGAAACTCAGAGACCTATGGAGGGGAACAATACTTAAAAGCCGAACAGGACACCAATCTCCATTATTTTCATCAATATAATTACAACCCTACAAGAAAATACAAATGAGTTGCAACAATACGAGTTCTCTCCATAATAACGCTATTGAAAATCTCCCCGTAGAGGAAAATTCGAGTTTGTACTTATAAAAAATGATTAGGAATCACTCTGCATGAATGGAGTAATCTTTCCCCACCAAAATCCCTTGATTAGTGGATCTGTTCCCTTGATTAGTGGAAGGAATTCCTAGATTTTCTCAATCATTGGAGCTCCACAATCTGTGCCATAATTCCATAATATCTTGTTGATTTATTATTTACTATTGATCCTGTAGTAGTAGTGAATAATTCCCTAAGTTATCTCCTCCAAATCTTCATAATCTGCCTAATATTCTCATAACATTCCACAAAAATAAATAATATTAGGCACAGATATCCAACTATTCATAAAACTTCCTAATGAATATATTAAAGTTAAAAATAAGTTATCTAATGTAGAAAGAGAGGTTTAATGTGCTGAAGGATGGTGATAGGCCTTAAATTAATATTTAATTTAGAGGTATGGGCCTTAATTTATGTCTAATTTAGAGGCCCATCATACCCCCTGCTGAAAGTGTTGCTCATCCTCTCAGCAACTTAGTGACCTCATTGTGCCTCATCCATGGTCCTGGTGGCTTTTCCAGTTTGGCAAGGTCTTCCATACCCTTATCAACCTTCTACTACCTTGTTCTACGATTTGGACACCTCTAACACCTTCAAAATGCATTTAGATGAGAAGAAGGACATCCTATAGTAATTCTTGTCAAAACTACAAGAAAGCTACTAGAAACCCTGTTAAAACTACAAAACACTAGTTTTGAGCATAAATGATAGTCTGAGGTTAGGGCAGGCCCTCAACTTGACTCCCATGCATTTCTCCCATTTTTAGGCACTGGACAAAAGCTAGAAAGAGATTGGAGACCTGTTGGAACACCTCCTTTCATCACTACAGTTTGAGTTCTATTTTGATGGTGAATGCCTTAGTTCTTTTTGTTGCCTTCTTCTTCTCTTTTGTGGCCTACATGATTGCCTAATGGCCTTGGATTTCTCTGTTTTGATTATGTCTCTCTTAGGCACTGCCATTTTGGGTTTTAGCACAATTTTTTCCCTTCTTCCTTCTTGTAGTAACATTGCTCCTTCCTATAGGATTCATTCATTCCTCCTTCAAAGTCTTCTAACTGTATTGGAGTGATGAGAAATGATGTAGAGGGATTGGATGATGATGTTAGAGCTCAAAGGGAGTAATGTAAGTTTGTGAAGATGGAGAGGATGATCTATTTTTTTTTCAAGAATGAAATTGGATGGATAAATGATGAATAGATAGTGGATATGAAGTGGATGCAGGGCGTGGAGTGATGTGGTGACTTGGGCTTCACAAAAATTTCTTCTTTTAACTGTTGTCCTCTTTCCTTGAAATCATCACCCTTCATAATTTGACTTTTCAACATTGCATGAGTGAAGGAGTGAGTTGTAATTGACTACTTGAAGGAAGTTGAGTCTGCTAACCCATCCTTAGCTTATAAAACCTCATCTCTCATGCATTAATAGAAAAATTATAATTATAATATGCTCAAGAGAAGAGGTCAAGAATATTTCATACCTGTACGTACCTAATGGTGGTTGGAGAGATCTGCATACTGATGCTGAGTTGATGTTGATTTGCAGGTGTTGAATGGTGATATTGATGATCCTGATGCCATTGCTAAGATCTGGAGGAGCTTCTTTGACCTTTGGATCTCCATGTTGAAGCTGAATGCAAATCTCTGGCTACTTCACCATCATATCCCCTCAATTTTTTAAAGAAACACATCCAATTGTGCCTTGTGAATATCTCTAGTAAAGGAGGGTGTTGATGAATCCTCACTATGTTGATGGTTGCCCCTCCTTATCACTGCTTTATGAAGCCAACCTTTGTTTTTCCCTCTAAAACTACTCACTGCCAATCTTCTAGGTGTTGTTATGTATCATGTACAATCTCAGGGAATCATGTAGGTTTTAAGGAGAATGACTTGTTTTGTCCATATCTCCCAAATGGTAGAATGGATTGACCTGAAATTTTCTGAGCATGTTACCGTCATCATTATGCACCTCCCCATAAAAGTAAATTTTCCAATGGATGCATAGATCTCCACCAAAACTAAAAATTGCTTAACGTGATGGAAGTCAATTTCTTGGAAACTGTGCACTCAAATTTGCTTGAATTGCTTTGACATGTTACCATCAACCATATTCATCTCCCCATGAAATAAATTTTTAAATGGATGCATGGATATCTAGAAAATGCAAAAATTGTTGTAGGTGATGGAACTTGATTTCTTGAAAAATGTGCATTAGAATTTGCTGAAATTGCTTGAGTATGTTACCATCATCCATATGCATCCCCCCTAAAACAACTTTGAAAATGGATGCATGGTTTTCAAGTTGTGGCAAAAACAAATTTATGCTCTATGTATTTTTGTATCCTATAGTAAAATAGAGCATCCTGTAGTTTTTTATGACAACAAGCAAATTGAATGATAAAAGCTTGAGAATGATGGGTGGATGGTGGAAATAGATGACGGTGATGGATTGGCATGGCCTTGGCCTTGTTGGAGCATTCGAGCAAAGAAGGATAAAATGAAAATTTGACTTCCTTTGACTAGGATTGACCAATTTTCCTTTTGCTACCAACTTTTCTTGTTTCTTTCAGATGTTGGAGAGTACATACATTCATCAAAGAGATGCATGGAGCAAGGATCTCGTTTATCTTTTATTTTTTATCTTTTCTTCTTCTTGGCCTACTAGCCACCTCAATGAGGTTTACAACTTGTAGGTCTACCTAGGTACCTCAAAAGAGGTTTTCACCTAAGATCTTTTCTTTTTTTCCTCTTTTTTTCTTTTTTTTTTCAACCCATTGACCAACTCATGGAGGTTTTCAATCAATGAGCCAATCTGAGGCACCTCCAGGGAAGTTTTCACCTAAGATTTTTATTTTATTTTATTTTCAAGTTTTTTTTTCTTGTACCCTACTCTACTTGAAAAACAAAATCATTTCCAAGTATAAGAATACTTCCAATGGAGCCATGTTCACATCAAGATGACAGACAAAATGATGTGGAGGCTTGAAACGTATGCTTTGAAAAGTACATGGATTTGAGTGATCAAATGATTTAACTTTTATGATATCAAGCGGAATTCAAGAAGAGAGTATTTTTGCAACTTAGTGACTATTTGGAACCATATTTCAATATAGTTTGGATGCCTCTAGTCCACTTGCTAATTCATATCATATTGAATGTCTGCCTCTACCATGACTTTCAATTCTTCCACTTTTTGTTGATTGATCTCTTGAATACATGAAGGATTTGATGGTAACCATGAGGTAGCTTTCTCAATATTTAATTTTTATGTCTGCTCTTCATCAAGTGCAACCCATGATTCTTTGATCTTATCATTTTAATCTTCTTCTTCTAGATGTGGTCCTTCAATGACATCAAGATAATCTCTTTTTTTCATTAGTCTTACTTAGCTATGGTGAATACCATTGATCTCAAGAGGAGATGTTTGGAAGTGTTGTACCTCAGCATTATAAGTGGGCTGAGGTACTTCAATGTGTGGGTTTAGAAATGGTGGTATAGGTAGATGAGTGGGGTTGTATATTTGAGATGGATGTGGATGGGGTTGTGGTTGTGATGGAGGTAATGGTAGGGAAAACATGGAGTTGGGCATGCAGGATATTGAGGAAAATAATGAGGATATTGTGAATGGCTCAAATAAGTTCCTTGCCAACCTTGTTGGCTGTTGTGCTATTCAAAAACCCCACATTTGTTTATAGTAGTAGTCAATATTACATTAATAAATAGGGGCCCTTTAAAAAATCTTTCCAAAAATAAATTTTTCATTTAGGCATTTTCCTTATTAAATTTTGGAATAAGACAAGATATCAACAAAACACTTTTCAAAAAATAGTAAATGCCTGCCTCTTTCGCATATCATACAATCAAGCGTGACCCAAAGCCTTTCTAATCCACCAAAACTAGCGAAAAGCGATCAAAGTAAGACTTCTCACTAAACACTTCGAAACTATTATGTTTCTTATATCAACTAAGTCCTAAAGAATTTCTTATTAAAACTAAGATCCACATCATATATCACTATTTATAGAAGAAGCACCCTAATGAGTTACCTTAAAACGTTCAAGATGTGAAATTACGATGAGAGAATCTCCTTTATCACATTGCATTTCGGACATTAAAAAGAACACCACAAACATACCATCTGGAGAGATTGTGAAATGCGATTGAGACCCAGACCCAATCCCGAGATACGTTATAAATGAGTCTTTACGTCCATTGATTAATAAAAGGGGCTTTACATAAAAACCTAACTAATAATCTATGTTTTGGGAACGATAGTAAGTGGGCAGCATTTCGTATCTCACAGAATCTAAAGAAATGATAAGGAAAGTGTATAAACATAATGCGATAATGTGATTTGCGATATTGCATCGCAATCACAAAATCTGCATTTTCACAATTTAAAGGCTTGCCACCCTAAAAATCTTTCTTCCTAACTTAAAATGCAGACATTAATGAGCAATAAAGCTAAGAGATAACCAACCATTAGTGGGCATTTAGTAAATGTTAATGGCATTTATGTGTGAAAATCCATTCAACGTGATACAATATCTTATCACTTGTGTTCAAATAAAACTCCTTTCTTATCACCATTTCAAGTTACATGTATTATTCCATATTATGTTTGTTCTTATCTCTCTATATCCGACAGCTATTTTTTCTGCATTTTCAGGAAAAATACACAAAAGGAGTGCTTGGGATAAATGGCAAAGAACGGTAAGGTAGTTGCATCTGAGAAATTAAAAATGACTCTTTTATTCACAGATACTACATGAAGCAGAGAAGGAGGAACCTCTACGTGGGAAGCCATGTATGATTTATGAGGAGAAGAAGAACCAAGACCTCTGGAAATAAAGGTCATAATTGACGATCGTGTTTCCTCATATGCCTCCATTTTTAAGACACATGCTCATTTCTACATTTCGTAGCTGGACACCCAAAGATAATCCCTTATACAGATATGATCAAGTGGATTATTGATTAGGCCGATATCTCAAACAAAGAATTTCATAATAGCAACCAAGAGTTTATGGGATATTTTCCATCAGACAACCTATGGCTTATGTACAACCTAACAAAGCCCCAAATGCTTTACAACAAATAGTTCCTTGTGTTGTTTGCCAAAGAGAATGAGGACCCAGTAGATGTCACCCAAACCTGGTCAAATAATGAAGGAAATATCAAAAAGGACAAAGCGAGTATGTACTCTACTGCATCTATTCCCCCCCCACCCCCCTCCATAGTTTTGAAGTAGACATGCTATGTAGGATGTTTTGCAAGCCCGATAGCACTAAATTTTCAAGACAATGGCTACCATTAATAGATGCAGTGGTAAACGCAACCATAATGAATTGGACCCAAGTTCTCTCTGATAATTTACCAAAGGTGATAAAACATTATAAGAGGAAAAGGAGTATCACTTCGAGGGTTTACCCTCAATTTTTTATGAGTCCCTATGTGATGAATGCAATTTGTTTTGGTTCAAAATTTCACGTCATGGGATGGAAGTGGACCGTGAAGCATCCACTTCCCATTCATATATATCATAAGGACATGTGGGAGTCTCAATTTCACTCGTATTTTCACAACATTTGTCATGGAGTCATGCTGCCTATCCATAAATATGTTTACAACCAAAATTCTCTTATGTTTTCTAAGGAAGATGAGGTAGATATCCTCCTAGTGGCCAGATGGTTTGGGGAGGAAACATTCACATATATCAGAGTATTTGGAAGTAATGCCTTACCGCATATCCTCCCATACTATGTCCCTGACAAATTGATGGCTAGAGAGATAGCCTACCAAACAATGAGTGAGGGTGGGATGAGAAAAGGATTAAAGGAAATGAAAAATACCATTTGTCCTACATTGCCATTATAGTGTGGAGCATTTTCACTGCATGATCTTGGGCATGCATTCAAAGAAGCAGAGATCATGAAATCTCTAAAATTACCTAAATTCGAAGGAAGATAGTATGACCCAAATGGCACTGCCAATGACTTCACTACCATGGTGAAAGTGAAGGTATTCAGTTATGAGGAAGATGCATTTAATGACGTCATCCTATAGAAGGAAACATTCAAAGATGTGAAGCACATGGCATCACGACTTTTTGACCTAGAAGATCTTGAAGCATTTCATGAATACAGAGAAAGGAGATTGTTAAAGGTCCCATTGGACCAATTACAGTTTGAACCAATAAGGGAGCCAACTCCCAGCATAAGCCTAGAAGAGAGCTCCAGAGATAATTCTAAAGATGATTCTAAAGAAGTCGGAAGAGAAGTGTACTAGGAAGTCAGAGAATTCATAGTCGTAGTCACAGAATGGGGGAAGTAAGAGTAAGGAGTCAAAAAAGGATACAACCAAATCTATAGAAAAGGTAGCTAAGCAAACCTCAACTAAAAAATAGGTTGAAATTCACTCCACCTCCACCTAGTAAACAAAACCCTTGGTGATTGATTTAGAGAAAGAATGGCAGAATTTTAATAAAAAACTCCATACAGAGGGAGAAGCACCGAGCCACAGAGTACACAACACAAAGAAACTCAAGAAACTATAATAGAGAAAACTGTAAGTACTCAAGAGGTAGAGCACATTCTTGCCACTACTACCTCCGAAATTGTTCTAAGAATTGAGGAGATTCCTCCTTTAGATGTCTTCTATAGCTTAGCCCAAAACGATGTCATCAAAAGGCAAAGAAAGAAGATACAGTTGGATGCTACAGTTGTTACTACTCCCAATAATGAACTGATGGATATTGTCTTGAAAGATTCACCCATCGACCCATCTAAGAACCTCACTAGAATATTGCAGTTTGCAAGAGCCTATGCTACAATGACTATTGATAAAGAAATAGAAGTACAAATGTCACTCAGAGAAAAGGAAAATAAAATTTTGTTGTTGGAACAACAGTTAGAGAAAGAAAAATCTAACCAACAAGCATAATTGCAAATATCCAAGCTCAAACAACAATTGGAGTAGATGCAAATAAAACATCAAGCCATCTTAACATAAAAGGAAGTGCAGATACAAGAAATAAGAGATAAGTATAAGGACAGTCTGAATATTGAGTGGTTTAGAATTGAAGCGCTCAGCCTTAACTCCCATCTAATGCACCAAAAAGATATTCTATGCCACAAGGTCTCACAGCTAAGTCCTTATCGCGAGACTAGTGATAAGTTAACAAGTCAAGTCATTGACATGAGACTTGAATATGATGAAGTATTGAAAATAGTTTTTGACTTCATCACCTGAAAAAATTTAGAGGATAGGAGGAAGGCCGATTTTCCTATACTAGAGGAGTCACATAAATAAATTCTATTTCCAAACTGGGATTCTCAGTTTAGACAAGAAGAAAAGGCAACAGTGGTTGCAACAGCAGCAGAAAATAGTGTTATTGAAAACATCAATGAAAATTTACATACTGTAAACCTAGTGTAAGAGTCTGTACTAGGTTTTCTCCCAAATGTCAAACAACTCAAACGATAGTGGAGGCAGGCAACAAGGAAAAAAGAGGATGGAATTAGGCAAATGACCAGGTTAAACTAGGAAGCATACTGGCAATATTTAGTTAAACCTTACATTCAATGGATGACTACGAAATGCCTAACCTCTTCCACACAGAAAATGGTGCCAAGGCTCAACACTGACCGATGTCATCTTCACTGGGCAGTTGAAGTCTGTAATTGGTCGACCGATACAACTCTAACTAAGGACGGACATCTATGATCTCAAGGATCAAACACAAAGGAGTTAGTCATCATGTTTTATTTCTATTTTTGTTTTGTTTTGCATAGTGTCCTCAACTATTTTTGTAATAATCTATTCTTAGGATTTATAATTTAGTATTTAAACCCCTCTCATGCATTTAGAGACGGGTCCATAAATTTTATCAGAAACAATCTTCAAAACATGCACTTTTGTCCCTTTGAGGAAGTTCTGGTGAAATGAATGGAACGAGATTTATTTTCATTTTATCTGGCATATTCTACTAAAATTGCACTTTTGTACTCTTAGATGGTGTTGGATTGATTGGAAGTAGGTCGATATTTCTAAAACACATGAGCAGAACTTATTACAAATGGTACTTTTTTCTTGTGATTTTGTTTTATTTATGTATTAAGCAATAACGTTTTCTTCAAATTGTTTATGTATGAAAGTTTAAAGCTTGGCTAGCATTATTGCACTTTTGTATGGTGATGCCCTAAACCTTATGCTGAATACATGAATAATTTCTTATGTGATATATCTTTCATAATCATTTCCGATAACTATTTATCCGAAATGATTATTATTAAAATGATTTCACTTCTTATTGCAGTTAAATGATCTTTATTACTAATTGCTTTAGGGAATTGTATATCGCATGTTTCAATTTTATTCCTATGTATAGTCATAGCTAGATAGTGTTTAAATTAGGATATATGCATGTGATTATTAGTTTAGATTATATTACCTTTAGCTTAAACATTCCTTTGAACCATCATATATCACCCCATCAGCACTATCATAATTTATACTGGGAAACTGGTCCCATTATCCCTAGTTAGAGCCACTACACCAAACGGAAAAGGAGATGCCCACCAAGCTCGAGATCGGGTGGTTTCCCCCATGTTGTAAGCAACTATTTTCGAGGCTTCAAAATTTTGGTGCTAGAAGGAGGTCCTAACTATGAATTGCAAGTAAATCCAAATTAATAGGCCTTTCTAAGAGTAAAAGTTCTTCACCATCACCTCCAACTTCTCGATTGCATTCCAAATATCTTAATCCTAAGAGAGAAGCTGTTAAGACAACTTTATAACCCACTGTTGAAATCCCAAAGAAGCCAGATCATTCTTCTTCTATTGAAGCCCCTGAAGTTGAATCTTTGATTCATAAATTACAGGGGATTTAGATATCTCAAGAGGAATCTGTGTTATCCCAAGATAATGTTACCTCTCTGTTTACCTCGTCACAATGGTTAACTAGAGCACAGAGTGAAAAGCTTCGAATCCCACAATTCGAATTCCCTCTACCAAGTTATAAGAAAGCTAAGAAGACACCATCTGAATCTCATAGTGAGGTTATTTCATCAAAACAACCATCATATTCATTCACTCCATCCATATCATCACAAGACCAATCATCCACCTCACCACTTCATATCGTGATTCACACAGGTACTGGAACTCCATCTTCCTCTACCCAATCACCTTCAACCACTACGATGTCTTCCTCTTCTTAGATACCAACAATGGGTCAACCTCCTCAAATTCCATGGACAAATCCAGACACTGTTAGGATGGATGCACCTTTACATCTATTACCACCCCATTAAGAGAAATGGTTACCAACGTTCAATCATGATGATGGCCTACCTGCTGAGGAGCACAGAAACAATTTTATGTTGTCCATTAACTTGAATGAAGTAATAGAAGAAGATGCAGTTCTAATATTATTTCCATATACTTTGCAAGGAGCAACAACATCATGGTACTTCTCATTACCATCAAGTTCTATTAATAGTTGGGATGCTTTTCAAGAGTATTTCTTAACTAAATTTGGAGATGATAGATCCATGACTACCCTAATCAATGACCTATCCAATTTAAAAGCCGAACCTTAAGAACCAATAAAAGACTTCAACTCTCACTTCAATAAATTATTGAATAAGATACCAGTGGCATCTAAGCCCAGTGATGAGGTCCAAAATGAGTGGTATATTTCTGCTCTCCCTTCAAACACATCTATTTTCAATGATAGAGCTGCCAAACCAACTTCGGAAGAAAATATGAAAGAGGCAATAGTTGTAGAAAAACGCGTTCTAGCTGTAGATAAGAAAAACATATTAGAAGAATGAAAATCCAAGAAAGTGATTTTTAGGGATGAATCCAAGAAGAAACCAATAAAATATCCTTTTGATCTTGAAGGTTTGCAGAATGTCCTCAAGACCATGTCTAATGAAATGGTTGATATTAAAAAACAGGTAGCAGAGACTTCCTCTAAGAAATATTTTAGACCATTTAAAATGAATTCTACCACTGATCCTAAACTTCGAAATGCTATATCAAATGCTGAGTAAAATGGAGAGGAAGATGAAGTTTCAAAAAATGAAGAGAAAACAGATGATGAAGAAGTGACAAAGTTACAAGGAATGTGGGATTTTATACTTCCCAACAAAGAGACACAAGAAGCACTGCCTATTTCCACCTGAAGTAAAAACCCTGATGATTTGCCACAAACAAATCCAAAGTAGAAGGCTTCAACACCACCTCCCAGGGACAAAACAAAAAGTAATAAATCTTCACCAAAATCCAGTCAAACTACTCCTTAATTGAATTGTTCACCTTCAACTCAAACCCTGATAGTATCTGATGAATTGGAATATAATATTGTTGATGATATGAAAAAGACTAGGGAAAACATCACCTTTGATGAGCTTAGCAACTTGAAACATTAGTAGAAGCTACTCCTTAAGGAACCCAAAGAGGTACCTACTTCACCTCTTCCTACTGTTGTGATCTCACAAGCTGCCCAAGAAATGGGAAGACCCCGTAGCACCTCTATAAAAAGATTTTATCCAACCGACATAGCTCTGATTGGAAGAAGATCTAAATCCCATACTCCTCCATTTCTCCTTACTTTTGAAATTTTTAATAGAAACTTACCCAACTATTTAGTTTATTTAGGAGCTTCATCTAACATTTTACCTAGAACAACTTGTCAAACTTGAATGTTTAGCCCCAAAAATTTGTTACACACATAGTATATTTAGATCAATCTCAAGTTGAAGTTGTTGGGGAGCTTAATCAAGTAACGATCAAACTCTCATCAAATCCCAAAGTCTGTCAAGTCATTGAAATTCTTGTAGCTGATATTCTCGAGTTCTATGTCTTAATCCTTATTAGAGTCTGGTTAGAAAAGCTTGATGGCCATTTTGCAACTGACTAGTCTCACATGTGGCTTCTGTATAATGGCAAGCCAAATCAAATAAGGGTTGATCACGAAAAACATCAAAAGTACATAGTCACAAAGCTAGAAAGAGAAAATGAAACCGTTGCATATAACAACAATATCATCAAAAACTACTCAGCAGAATCATTTCTAGGAAATTGTAATGCTTATAGTTCACCTTTCTTGGAAAACTCTGTTGTTTCTCAAGTTGAAAACTTTTCCCAAACAAATACTTCTAATTGTGTAAATTTTGTAGATAAACCTTTAGTTAGCTGTTTATTTTGGAAATTATTTTTTGATGGATCTAAATCCAATGATGGAGTCATTGCAAGATGCATATTAGTTAGCCCAGAAGGGGAAAATACTATGTTAGCATGCAGACATGAATTTGATTGGAAAAACAACATTGGTGAATATGAATCATTAGTTCAAGGTTTGTATAAATCCATTGGCCTTAATATCAAACACCTCCAAGTGTTTGGAGATAAAGCAGGTAAGAAATACTATACACTATTTGTCTCGATATTTGAAACATTATCAGTCCTTAGTCCAAGACCTGACTTCCCACTTTAGAGTGTTTAATCTTTCCCCAATTCTGAGACTCCAAAATGTATGTGTCGATCTCTTAGCTAATGTGGCTTCCAAGCTTATTCTGCCAGGAGATTATAGTCCTGATCGCTTTTCTTTTGAATTTATTTTTAGGCCTTCTATTCCCGAGAATATCACCAACTAGAGAGTCTTTAATGACGATCCAGATATCATAAGCTTTTTGACATCAGAAGGCTCTTATTATGACCAGATAGTTGACGAAGACTAGCATGACAACCAACGTAAGCAAGAAGCAAGCAATGATGCTATACCAAATTCTATGGTTAAGTTGGAATATTTATATGACCTCAAGGACAAATTCAAATGACCCACCAATTCAAAACTTTAGAGTTGAACTCTCAGGTTTGAATTGATTAACTTTGGAACCAACCTTAAACCTCAAAATACTAATCTAGGCCTCGGACATACATGAGATGAGAAATCAGACTTTATACATTTGTTGAATAAATATAAGAATGCCTTCGAATGGAACTATGAAGATCTTAAAATGTATGAAACTTCTATTATTCAACATACTATCCCCATGACATCTGATGAAACCTGTTCAACAGAAATTAAGAAAAATCCATCCTAATTTAGAAAATCAGATTAAATCTAAATTGAACAAACTGTTGAACGTCAAGATTATTTTACCTATCAGACATTCTAGGTGGGTCTCCAACCTTGTCCCAGTCAGAAAGAAGAACGGTGATATTCAAATGTGTATATATTTCCACAATCTCAATAAAGCATGTTAAAAGGACAACTTTCCCTTGCCTCCTATGGAACATATATTGTAATCAGTGGCAGGCTCAAAACTAATTTCTTTCCTGGATGGATTTTTAAGTTATAATCATATCCTAGTACATCCAGAGGACCAGCTGAAAACTACATTTAGGACAAAATGGGGTGCGTATGCTTAGAAGAAGATGCCATTCAAACTAATTAATGTTGGTGCTACTTTCCAAAGAGCCATGGAAATAGCCTTCAAAGGTTTAGTAAACAAATCAGTAGTAATCTACTTAGACAATATAATTGTATATTCCAAAAAACACACTAATCATCTAAAAGATTTAAAACAAATCTTTGAGAGTTTTCAAAGGTATGGAATTTCTCGTAATCCTAAGAAGTCTTTCTTCATGTTAAGTGAAGGAAAAATCTGCGATTCATTGTATCCAAAGTATGGATTCACATTGACCCTGATAGAATAAGAGAAATCTCTAAAATTCCTTTACCTCATAACAAAAAATCCATGCATTATTTCCTAGGTCAGAAAAATTTTGTTAAAAGATCTATCCCTAAATTCTCACAAATTGTTTTACTTCTTTAATCTATGATAGAGAAGAAATATCTTTTTAAATGGGGGCATAGAGGACATGAAGCTTTTTATTTGACTAAGCAAAAAATAATTAATTATCCCTCTTTAGCAACTCTGAATTTTTCAAATCAGTTCATTCTATATACTTTCACTTCCAAGAAATCATATGCAACCAATATCTTTCTTTAGCTCCAATTTGCGGGGGGCTGAATTGAATTACTTAGATGTTGAAAAACAAGCTTTTTCTATTTTAAAATCAATAAAACACTTCAGAACTTTTCTCCTCAAGACCCACACTAAAGTAATAGTGCCATTTTCAGTAGTAAGAAATATGTTGATACAAAGGGATGCAGGTGAGAAGAGAGAAAATTGGGTGACATCTCTGCAAGGATATGACACTGAAATTAGGCCAACAAAAATTATAAAGGGTCAAAATTTTTGCAGGATGTTAGCAAGAGCATCTAATTTATCAACACTACAAGACTCAGGTGATGATGTACAAGTATATGAGGTAAGCCTTAATGACACTAAGTCAAGTTATCTTGATATCATCTTTTCCTTAAGAAATTGATATGCCCCAATGCAATTAAATTATAAAAAGAGAAGGGCCTCGAGGCTAAAAGCTAAACAATATCAAATTGTCAATGATGTCTTGTTTAGAATAAATTATGATTCTATTTTACTTATATTTCTTGAAAAATATGAGGCAGAGAAGGTGTTGCAGGAACTCCACGATGGAACAGCTGGTGGACATTTTGGAGGAGATACCACCACAATAAAATCCTACAAATTGGCTAATACTGGCCAACATTATTCAAGGATACAAACAATTATGTAAGGAGATGTAAAGTTTCTCAAACAACTGCTGGAAGACAGAGAAAACCCATGTTACCATTACAGCCAATCAATATTGAACAGCCATTTGAAAAGTGGGGATTGGACATAATAGGTGAGATTGTTCCTCATTCTTCTAAGTAGCATATATGTATCCTTAGAGTGATTGATTACTTCACAAAATGGGTGGAAGCCATTCCACTCAACGTAGCCAATTATGAAAAGAATCATTGAATTCATTGATCAATTTATCATTACCAGATTTGGTCTACCATCTTCCCTGATGTTTGATAATGCATCTTATTTTCAAGCAATGTTGTGAGTGAATTTTCTATTAAAAGATGTTTTAAGCTTAAATACTCTACTAACTATTATCCACAAGGAAATGAGTCAGCTGAATCTACAAAAAAAATATCTTAAGGATTATTAAACGGATTGTTGACCAAAATTAGAAGAACTGGCATAATTCTTTAATATTTTCTCTATGGGTAGACCAAATAACTCAGAAGGCCTCCATTGGCACTTCTCCTTTTAAGTTAGTCTACGGGAAAGAAGTTGTCCTAGATACACATGTAGTTATTCCCTCTCTGGCCCTAGTTCAGTTCATTGAAGAAACGCATTCCTCTTCTATGTAAGTTAGAAAGTTAGAAATCCTTAAGCTAGAAGAGGAAATGGAAAATGCTAGAGTCACACATGCACATCATCAACAGTTAGTCAAACCTTCCTTTGATTAAAATTCTATAAGTTCAAATATTTTCAACTCGGAGACCTAGTATTGAAATTGGATAAAGCCCGTGAATAAAAGGGTAAGCATACCAAGTTCCAACAAATG